>OOFC01021740.1:132544-162412 GCA_900323345.1 Pseudochromis fuscus
CTAAAGAAAATACAGTGTGACGCTGGAAGCTGAAATAATTTAACAAGGATTACCGTATTTTCCAGACTATAAGCTGCTACTTTTTTCCGACGCTTTGAACCCTGTGGCTTTAACACTGGTGTAGCTCATGTATCGGCGGCACGAAGCTTGTTAGCTTTTTACAAGCTAGCAAGCTCCATGCCGCCGATACATTAAGCCTCAGAGTGGACCACGTGAAACTGTTCGAATAAATTCAATAGCGGCTTATAGACAGGTGCGCTCAATAGTCCAGAAAATACGGTACATATATGAGTTTATGTAGTTACTAAAAAAGATTCCTATTTGCACTTGTTTCTTAAAAAGTCAATTCATGTTTTCTGGAATAATATATACCATACATACCGTATATGGATATAAAACATATGGGCCTGTGTGTCGGGGGGGAGGAGAGGGGGGGTCAGTGTCCATTACTGAGAAGAGTTGTTGAACTATCAACAACTGAATGGCCTTTGAGCCTTTTTGCATGGCTAAAATTGATAATATTGGCCAAACTAGATTTTTTTTTTTTTTAACGTAATGATCAATTGCTTTATTTGTCAAAACATACAGTCCGACATAAGCTCATAGAAACACTGATACTTTCATTGTCAGATATATGTTTGCATGTTTATGCTTACATCATTTTTTTCTGCACCAAATGAAAGTTATCTCAATGTTTCCACAGAAGAGTTTATGTGTTCAGCGGCACATCAAGTGTATTGTTGTGTCATGAATTCATACAACAGAAACCAGCCAGCATCATGTTACCAGCTGATTTAGAAAAGGTTTATTCTTTGTCAGGGGTCACAGATGTCTGCTCGGTGTGTTATTGTTAACTGTGAGTGCAACAGTGTACGGTTGCGTCTGGCAGAAATTACAGTCATTTCCTAAACGGGTGCGTTTACCGTTGTGGGCTGACAGGATAAAATGTCAAAGACTTGAATGTAACGTGTATATGTTTTGGGTTTTTTTTGTGCACAGCGACATAGTGTTTGAAGCTGTGGTTTGGTCTGTGCCTTTTAAACAATCAAACATGTAGTAACACAGTGAGGTAAGAAGTACAGACAGTCCCATTTAAGGAGTCGTTCACCAGTCCCATAACACAGAAATGCACATCAGTCAATATTTCAACTACCAAAACATTTTAAAAGATAAAGTGACACAGAATACATCTGTAAATTGTGCTTGCTGTCAGAAGAAAGTCTGCAACCCACACACATATCAAGCATCTCTCGTTTTATCTACTATTGCTTTTGGCAATGCTGCAGTCCTTTTGAATTATAATGTACCTCTGTAAAAGTTTACAAGCTGCTCTAAATTACTTTCAAGGCAGAGAACACAGATCCCTGGTGATATGGTAACCCAAGTGAAACTGAAAATAAATCTGATTGGGAAAAATAGTTTAATTTAAGTAAATCTTTTTTTTTTATCATCTATCTAAAACATATCTACGACATGAACAGTAAATGCCAGGTTGGCTGTGCGCAACAAATAAACACTAAAAAAAAACAAGAGCTTCTTATCTTACATCAATATTAAACAATTTCAGAGGGAGCGATCCATCAAAGATGAAGCAGGGCTGCCAATTCTCAGGCAAGAACAGCCTCAACAGTCCATAATGCAATACAGCCAATATTGTAGCCCAGGCCCCATCACAGACACAACCCAGTGCTCAAGATGTTTTCTCTGACAGACACGGGTCCTTTTTATAGCAAGAAGATCATATTATTTTATGTGCCTACATTTTCACAATAAATTACATTTCTAATATACTCGAGTTCACAATGCCAAGATGTGTTTGCCCAGTTTGACACTTGGCCCCTCCATTACCCGCAGTCACTTACACCTCTATGTATTTTACATTGCACCTGAATAATTTAGAAGTTAAGGGAGTCTACAGTAGGATTATTACTACGAGAAGGTGAAATGCGAACACACTGCAGCATTCATACCTGGATGATAACAAGAAAATATCGTGATGTTTCTGGGTTACGCACCGTGAGAAGTTTGACACTTTCTGTTCAACCCTTATGACAACATCAACATTTTTCTGGGTGTTCGCCCCATGTGTGGAAGCAAGGGGACGTCCTCATGCCCGTGCAGCCTGACAGCGTTTACCCGTTTGAAGTATTTTCTGTTCCTTAAATGCAATGTGAAAGTGAACCTCTGCTCTGTTGTGTATATTTTACAGTGTGGTTCATCAGAAAATTTACAGCTAGGAGCTCTGTGGGCTTCCTGTTTCGCCAGCTGTCACCAGAACAATCATGTCCATACCTCCCTGCCCATTAATCAAACTTTGATTTGGTCAGTTTGTTGCTTACTTTTCAGAAAAATTGATGACGCACCGTGAGTGATTATACAGTCAGCTTCCCATAAAGGCGATCAAAACTGGAAGATAAATTAAAGGTTTTGACATGGAGAAAATGCAAATAAAGTCATCAAAATTCAAACCTCCCCTCTTTTCATATCCCCCCTCCTGGAGGGAGTTTGAGATAAAAAAAAGACAGCACATCAGCAGTTCTTACACAGCTTAAGAGAATGTATATACGGGAGACCTACACATCATACAGCACAATTTAGAAATGTATCAGGTATTTTATTGGAGATATCACCGGTGCAGGAGGGCAGCACTGGGACAGCTTGAAAAGAGGCAGAATAAAGAGTTTTTTTTAGGAGGGAAAGTGAACTGTGGCAGCTGGATGTTAGATGTAAAGCCAAGATGATATGGTTATCTGTCTGCGTGAGCATAATTTAAGCTACTGAGACAAAAATGTGTGGGACATGTGTCTCTGTGTGTCGAGCAAAGTGCACAGCTACACGACTTTAAAGTGCGAGCCAGTGGTAGAGTTGTGGGTGCTGGTTTTGTCCTGTGCCCTCCTGTGTTTCCACACACACACACACACACACATGCATATGTATGCTCGTCTCTGTGTGCGACCGCATGTGTAAACAACACTGTGTGCATGTGGACTTGATCGGAAAGGAGTTTAAAAAATGTTGATACGGGAATTTTGCTAGAAGAGCAATTTTCTTTTTTCTTTTTTTTTTTTTCAAAAGGAATCCTTGTGGAGTCCAGTTTGTTTCTTCTCTTTATAGACGACTTGAAGAGGAGAAGCGGAGGAGGCAGGTAGCGGAGAGGTTTTGGGGGCACGGGAATAAGAAAGCGGCAGGTAGCTGTACATTTCACAGTTGATTAATGAGTCAGTGGGATGATGTCTCTTATCACCACTCTGCACATGGCGGAGAGAGAAGAAAGGTTTACTGGGGCTAGGAATGCTCCAATCACAGATGGCTCCCATTGCCATCCCATCATCCCTTTCTGTGCTCACCCACCTGTTTTTGTGGGGCGCTCTTCTTCTCTTCTCTGCAGCAGTTTGTTGCTGATGAAATTGGACCCTTTATACCCTGTGTTAGGTAAGGTGCCAGTGAGTTTTGTCTGAGAAATTTGTGATACATCTGCTACTGTGGAGTTCACAGTGTGTATCACAGGCTTTGTTTGGAGATTACCACGGGAACTGATGTAAACTCTTGTAATGGGTTGTTAATGTGGCTTATGTCATCATGCAGGAGAAAAGTATTGTAGGCCGCCTGCTGACAGCTGAAAAAGATCCGCCAGTAAAATATTTGGTCATAGATAGAGATGTGCTTGAAAATATATCACTTTCACGCTTGACAGAAGTGGATGTTTGATATAAACTCCTGTTTATCGAGTTAGATACACAGCCTGGATGTGTTGATTCTTGATAAATATGTATGCCACGCACTAATGGCTCTCAAAACCAATGTGATATGAGCAGAGAATGATAGTGCTTTCAATGCCTGGGCAGAAAAATCCCAGCCCCAGCATGTATTCTTAGCAATGCATTGTGCTGTGAATATAATAACATAAGTCACAGGGAGAAAATGAGAAAAGAAAGAGCAGCAGACAGAAATAATTTCAGTGTAATTTAGTGTTCACATTGATGTGTGCCATATATTCTTGTGAGATTAACTATCACTTTAATGACACCCAAAAATATTTAGATGTTTATGTCACAAGCAGTAAGCCAAATTGTTTCCTTTGTTTGTTCCACTAAAAAAAAGGTCTTAATATTTCACTATATTGAGATAAATCCTTTCAAATTACAATACAGTATTAATTTTTCTAATGGCATTTGTAGAGAATTAAAGTAATTAGACAGAGACAGATGCAGCACCAGTGTGACAGACTGCAGCGCTCACCTCTTCTCACAAAGACTGTTTAAACTGAGGACACATGCACATCACATTGTTGTTGTTTTTTATTTGTCATAAAATTTGCATATCACCATGAATGAATAAGTAATATTAATACCTGACACTAAGAATTAAAAAAAGAAAATGCACATGAAACCGTCTTCCTTGACTACTTTGTAATTCCAGCTGGAACCACAGGTGCTTAGAAATGATAAAACCTTGTTTATTAGAACATTTATGATGCATTGCAGATTTTCAGCGCATGCTTTTAATTAAATATGTTTTAAAAGACTCATTAAAGAATATAAATGTTTGGTCCAAAGTGGCACACAAACAGTGGCAGTTCCAGATGGCAGTGACAGGTAATTGAAAAATGTGAACTTTAATACCCTGCACACACACAAACCGATCATTGGCTGCATAAATATTTCTGCCTCTCCAGTAGATTTCCTGCGTGACAAGACAGATTTGATCAATATAAATGACATATTTGTTTTGTGACCTTTCTCTTTTACATTATATAATAACTACCCTGAAAAATGATTTATATGTGAAATATTTACTTCACTCTTGCACTTTTCTCTGTCATTTCAGAGAAAAACTTGACTCTAAAATTCAAGTTGGAGGTCATTTTTGACAATAGTGTTGTACCCCTTTACTTTGTGATATGTAGATTTGAGGTCTGAATCACTGCCATAACTGTATTAGGTGTGCAGAAGGCCTCAACACAAATATCTTTAATGACACACATAAAGCCTTATTTATTATAGTATAAAAAAGAGCAAATGTTAGGCTTTTTTAAAGTAAAATGAGTTGGAAAAATATAACAAAAACTGTCAAGTGTCTGTCTATATGGTGTCCAGTGAATGTTAACACCTGAGCCTGCAAATTTCCACCATGACTTTTTATGTTTATCTTGACATCAAATTCAAATTTAACATGCAAAACCTAACATTCAAGTGCAATTGCAGGGTTTTTGTTCACTAAAACACTAAATTCAAAATCCGTTTTTGTGTTTTTCTGCTATTCTTGCTTGCTGGTCACTGATATTATTCTTACAACATGTAAGAGAAGCCTTTGCCGGCTTCTGGGAGAGGCGCTGGTAAAATTACCGTAATGACACCATATTCAAAGTGCAACATCACAGCTCTCGCAACCATTGGCATTTTTGCGATTGCGCAAACTGAGATATAATTACGGTAATCCAAAAAGGCATGTGCAGACCTGTCGCCGACTACACGCTCAGAATTAAAGGGTTAAACAGAGTCGTCCTCAGTTATCCTTCAGGAACTGCAGTGTCTTGTTATCAAAGTTTACTGGTAGGGAGCTTCAGCAACAACTACACAAAATGATTCAATTATTTATCACCTTGAATATGCAGAAAACTTTTAGAAGTGAACAATGGTAAAAAAAAAAAAAATCTTGTATGTCATTGGTAAAGAGACAGTGCTGTATCTCCTTTTATTTTTTCCATTAGAATGAGGTGTTCTGTTATTAATTGTTAAACTGTCTCAGTCATTGCTGTGTTTAAAAGAAAGTTATTTATGACACAGAGTTTGACAAGTGAAAATTGTTTCAGTCAGGAGGAGAGAAACTCAGGGGCTGAGAGTGAGACTGTAATGAGAAAAAAAAAAAAAAAAAAGCAAGGGCCACATATTTTTTTTAGGCTAACATCTTCGTTGTCTTGTGAGAAGAGTGGACAGCAGTATTGAACCAGACCACTTGAGATGTAATTCCTTGCTCCATTGAAGAAAGACTGGACATTTCTATTGTCAGGACAGAAAATGTGAAGGTGAAAGAAGAGAGGCGAATGAAAGAGAGGCATCAGCAAGAACAAAGAAGCAGTGGAGGGACTGAAGGAAGGAGAAGACTCAAGCCAGTGGAACTGTGAAACAATCCGATATAGATTCTGCCATGGCTGTACGACTTTGACTGCGTCATGCTCACCCCTCTGCCTCTCACATGTGGGGCGGTTATTGATGGAGCCGTCATATCCAGGCCGAACATCTGTTATGAAATTCTACTCCTCTTATTGGATTTGGTGATGGGATCTCTGTCTTTCTCTCTCACAGCTGTAGTCTGGCCTTTATTGCACAGCCGCGGCCGTCCTGTGGAGGGCACATACATACACACACATCACACAGCACTGTACGGAGTTCAGCACATAGGGATTATATCGGTGCCCGCCACTGTAGCTGTTGTTTACTCTTCCTGGATTGGTCTGTCAACAGTGCAGTTTACTGTATTTTAATACCATTTTTCATTCTCCGGGGAATGCTGGAAATTGAATCAGGAGTTAAATTTTGTTTCCACCCTCTGAGAACATATTATTCTCGCAAAGGAAAAAGACAGCATGCAAAAACAATGGATGGATAAAAGCAGGAAACTAGTATCAGAGTTGGTATCAACAGTGACTGCAGGTAGCATCCAACCACAGATGACTCATGAGAAGAGTATTGCAAGTGGCATTATGGGGGACGAACAGGAAAGCAGCCAAACAGAATAAAGTCAAGTACAATACAGTAGAATAGGACAAATGGTATAAGGCAAAGAATTTATCAGTAATAAACTATAATGGCATCTGTATATTACATTAGACTCAGGTCCATGAAAAGCTGTTGTGGCCATAGGAGGAGCTTTCATCCAAATTTCCAAAGGGAGGAAAAATGAAAAGCAAGAGAGCGAAAAAGAGGGACAGCACAAACAGAGCGAGGAGACAGAGTATAAAATTCACATGACAGGTCTGGTTATCTTGAATGCAAATGCTGGCTGTGTGTTTGCTGGAGTGACACATTGGTTCTTTTATTGATAAATTGAGGACCGCTATGCTATAATGCTACCAATATACTTTGCAGGAGCCTGGGTAAAGGACCCACTCTAAAGGCATAGATGATGACAGACTGTTTAGACTGCTCCTCATTACTCTTGCACCTTCCGGCCCAGTGCGTTTACATGTTTATGACATACACATCGTGAAAGATTCATTATTCCTGCTGCCTGTGGTGATTTAAAACGGTATGGGTGGATTTTTGGATTACAGGGAGCTCTCAAAAAAATAAGCTTTGGTTTTTCTGACTGCTGAATTTGAATTTATAGAGGATGACCCATCAAGATGCCTTCTGCAGATAAAACAAAACAGCAGGATTCTGTCAATTTCACTTGGCTTTTAATAGCATTTTTAAAATTCTAATTACATGATTACTGTTTTTTTAATGGGGTCCTGAGAGAGGTATTGACAGATGGTAACCCTTTAAAAATATACTTGTTACATTTTCTGTCAACCTTGATATATGTGGTTCATTTATATTTTCCTTGATTTTCACTTCATCTAATCTCACAACTTCAACTTCACCTGAACTATCTGACTAAATCCACTGTAATGTATGAAAAGTCATTATGTATTAATGCTCAATCCATACTTCTGTGTTGAAGAGGCCATATAGGAGCTTCCCTGCCTGCTCTCTCAGTGTGGACACACTGCACAGAACATGACGCAAGTCTCTTACACTCTTGCAATCATATTTACATGAACTGTACATTTCCCACATGGACTGCTGCATGAGACCCAAACGGTGGAGAAGGATCTTGAAGGCCTACCAAAAGAAAGCACAGCGGGCACAGCAAGCAGCACTCTGTGTCCGTCGACAAGTGTTCAGAAAAAAAACACGTTTTCATTTAAAATCCAGGGACTCTGTTTATTCTACATATCTTAAGGAGATTCACAATTCATTACATTTCTTTTCCCCTTTTCTTTTCCTCTGACGAGCAAGTGTTTCCCCTCAGTGAGGGTGCTGCAGGGCTGCACAATAACTTGCTACCTCTCAACCAATTAGAAAATTACTCAGCATATGAAATACTGTACACGAGTGCTTCATCAATTACTGTAAAACCAAGTATTTCGCTGCTCCAGCAAATCTGCCGCGACCGTGGCAGTGGTTTTATTTATTTCTTGGTGTTAACAGTCATATCATACCCAACTGCAAATAATATTAATGAATTATAAATATTTAAGTGTACTGCTCAACCAAAAGCAGGGAGAAAACTTATTGGTGTGGACTTGTTGGGAGGAAATGACCATTATAGAGGATCACTCATCACGACAGAGATGACCTGTCAACATATTGAACAGTAATAGCAGAATGAACAAACAAATTACAAATATCAATTAAAAAAACATGATATTAGAAAGAGTTTTCTAATGTTTCAAGTGACTTGAAGAAAAAAAGGGAAGAGATTAATAAAAGAAAGATTCTGACATTTACCAGCACCTCATGTCTGATCTGTAGTCCAGATAAAAAGCACAAGAGAGTTCAGTTCTGATCAAAAACTACAGTGAAAGAGTGGACAGAGATTTATTTAGTGGAAGCAGAGGCTGAGTAAAGGTGAACATTATCCAGAGCTCAGTGCAATGGTACAGAGCAGCTCTGGGAATCTCAGTGTGATACCGCAAGTGCGCGCATGTGTGTGCGTGTGCGTGTGTGTGCATGCGTAGCCTCACGAAAGGGTGTGTTGAAGCTTGTATTTTTAGGTCTTCGCCCAGGGCCGTTGTACTACCCTCAGTCTGTGTACTTTATGTATGCATTGAAGCATAGAGGGAGAGGTGAAGAGAAAAGGGGGCTGGGAGAGAGAGAGGGGGAAGCAGCAGACCTGAAGGTGGGAGATATGAATGGAGGGAAGAAGAGATGGTGTTGAACCCCTACTCTTACCCCCTGTCCCTGCCTCCCTCCGTTAGAGGTGAGCGCCGGGTTTGTATTCTGAATGAGTGTATTGGCTGGAGAACCGCACTCCACAACCAACAAACCCCGACCCCAGAGGACCCCACAGGGCCTCCAGCAGCTGTGGACGGACGTGCTGAACAAACCCAATGTCAGGTCAAAACACCTCCTCTTACAACCACACATCAGGCTGGGCTGCGATAGAGAGAACAAGAAAGAGTATAAGAGAGAAAGGAGGGGGAGAGTCCACAGTGGAAGAGATGTGGACACTGAGAAATAATGAGAGATGAAAAAAAAGGAATGAAAAATAAAAGGTGTAGCGGGGGAGGGGTGGCGTCTCACCGCTAGTGATGAGAAAGGGGAAGGTTACACATATCGTTTCAGATGCATGTGGTGTAAATGTATGTATGAAGTGGAATACTTAAAGAAAGGCAGGGAAGGCGAGATAGGTGTGAAAAAGGTGCAGAGACAAAAAGAAAAAAGACATAAAAAAGTGAAAAATCACAACCTGGGTTAAGATTTTTTTCTTTTTTATAACAAAGTCAGATTTCTGGACTCTCCCTCTTCCACTATACTGCAGTTTCTTGTTGAATACTGATACGGCACTGATGCATAAAGGAGCTTCAACTGAACTTCAACTACAACTGAATTTCTGAAGATGGAGCCAAATAATACCTTCTCTACATATCTTGAATGTGTGAAGAGTGTACAGCAGTATTTGTATTTCAATAGGTAATTGTTAAAGGAGTAGTTCAAGAAATATTTGTTTCCTGCCATGGATGAGAAATCAATACTAATCTCATATCTGTTTTAAGAGGTTACACCCGGTGCTCAGTTAGCTTGGCTCAGCTGACTAAAAACAGGAGGAAATGTGGCCTGGCTCAGACCAGTGGTTTTAAAAAATCCAACTACCACCACCTGTAAAACAGCACATTTAATCTTAATAGAATTTGCCTTTTAATGTCTATTTGTACTGGAATAAATAATAAATGTGATAATAATATAATACATTTTCTTAGAGCAGCAATTTCTTGTTCTATATCTTACAGTTTGCTGTTGAATAATGTTTTAGCTCTAGACTGGAAACAGTGGGAAGTAACAAGTCTGTAATGTAGTCTGCCCACCCAGGATATTACTGCTCCCAGCCAAGGATTATTCTACAAACCTCTCTGTAAACTGCCAGATTGTAATAGTTATACTTCAGTTTTTGTATGGAATAAATTAATAGACTATATATGAGTTGTTAATTAGTAAGCTTTAAAAGTGCTTGTAGATATATCATGGAAACACTGGACAGGGTTTGACTATAGTTGCTTGGTGCTGTTGTTAGTCTGTGTGCAAAACTAAACTCACTGGCTTCTGGTTCAAGAATGAATACAGTTTAAAATGTACAACTGGGAGGTTTTTAAATGAAGTGAAGTCATGACGTAAATCTACATGCTTTTACCATCAATGGCTTTCAATCACAGACATGATGACCGCTCTGTCTTCTACAAAGGCATCACTGGACACTCTATGAGATGGAAAGAAAAGATAGGGCATTACTGAACTGGACACAGAGGAAGAGGGTAAACATTTCACGGAAGAAGTAAGAGGAGGGGTTATTAATTGAGGAGGTCAAGTACACGGAAAGAGAAAACGACTGCTCGTTGATGCAGCTAATAGGAAAGACAATAAGACAATAATGGACCAAGCTGATGATTTGTTCTCGTGGAAATGATGCCTCCAAATGTTTCCTTTCAGCAGATGCACTGGTGTGCTTGTCTGCTGCTCTGATTTTAAAAGAAGATTTCTGCCCAGACGACAGCATAAAAACTCTGTCTGTTTAACATCAAAGTGTTTTCAGAGCTAATACACTGCGTACCACACTATCCAAGGCCATGGCATTCAAAAACCTCCCATACTCCTTGTTGGCCTTCTGATCTAAATGATTCATTTAACTGACTAAATAGCCTTTAGAACTCTGGGTACATTTGAATATCTTACAAAATAAAAGCATGACAAGTAGACTAGCTGTAGTGTTTTGAGGACAAGAACTCCAGCATAAAGACTGCAAACGTGATGCTATAAACTATACGAAGCTAAATCAGACTGCAGAAATGTTGGCTGAAATTGTCTTTCTTGTGCATATCTTTGCTTTAATCTTCAGCCAACTGGGACATGTAATCCACTGACACAGGAATAATGATGCATCTTTGGAAAGGGGGATTGGAGCTGCGAGGAGGTAAGAGCGGAAAAAATCCAAACATCTAACTACAGTATTCAAGTGACAGCGGCAGGTTTAGCGTGACAGAGCCTAAAATTTATTATGATATTTATTCTCACTCACTGTCTCTTCTCATTTTTCACTCGCGACACCCACATCTGCAAGTTGCCATAATACAGGAAGTAAAGTTGAGTCCACTCTAAAGTTTAACTCTTTTTTTATTGTTTTTTTTTTTTTTTTTTAGAAATTATAGATCTAGCTTCCAAGGCTGTTCGAAGAGTTGCGGTTCTACGGTTCCCAGCTCCGTCCCCCCTGCAGCACTCAGGTCTAATGAGTTGAAACAAAAAAAAAAGAGACCAACTGCTGACGTTAGTGGCTGAGCATTAGCTTGAATCAGGCCCCATGCAGACCCACTTATCTGTAAATCACCTGTGTTCTGCAGACCGTATGGCCAATTATATTGAGCTAAACCAGTACACCAGAAACAAATCAGAACACACTGTTGTCATTCGCTTATTCCCGATCCAGAGAGAATTCCTGTTATTTTATTTAACCTTTATCTGCTTATAGGGGATAACCTTATTAGGATGTCATGTGTTTTTCAAGATCTGGCTCCTCCTTCATTTGCCCACTTGGGTTAGTCACCGCTGCAACATGGAGAAGGGAGTAGCGTGTATCTGTCTGTGTATGTGTGAAGAGGCGCCAAATCATAAATAATGTTCTTTTGGTCTGATGTGATTGAGTTTATTTGAGTTTACCACACAGAACAGCTGGGTATTAATTCAGTATGCTCAGATATTTCAGAGTATGAGCTTCAGAATAAAATAAAATAGCAGCTGTGATTCAAGTTCCTGGGGCGTGGAGAGAAATCGAACCCGTCTCAATGTTATTGGGTCAAACTGCTTCTAATCCCTGATCTGTTTTAAACTTTTGACTCTTACCCTAATAGCTTTTACCATTACAATTGAGTTCCCTGAAACACAAAGAAATTGACCACAGTATTGATCTGCACATAAGAGGTAGTGATAACATTGACCTTACATTATGTCAAGTAATTTATCTTTCAAGTTGTTAAAATGATTGACAGTAGAAGGGGATTCTTATCATGGCTGCATAGCCTTCCTATTCATCAAAATTATGAGTCACTGCATGAAAGTGAGAGTGTCTGTGGAGATAAATGGACTCTCAGAGAATGTTTGATGTTAGACTTAACTATACTTTCTTATGAAGGAAGAGACTATTTAAAACAGCCCATCCACCCCCCAAAAAGCTGCCTTTGAGACAAAAGAAAGCAATTACTGATATCAGCTCAACAGTGAGTGAAACATGTCACAGCTGTCACAGTGTATTTCTACGTATGTTGATGTGTATGCACCTGTGTTCACAGGTTTGTCTGTATTTGTGTTTGTGTCCATTCCCCTGTTCTGCCTTGTGGTCCACTCAAATTACACACTCTATTATCTGGTCTCTCCAGCCAGCAAGCTCATTTGGAAATGAGATGTAAAACAGCAATAAATATAGAATAATGTAGAAAAAAAACAGAGAAAAGGGAGTGATTTTAAAATTATTTTGTCAGGGGTTGGTCCAAATCGCAACCGGGCATTTGGAAAAAAGCAGATAGAAAGATGTAATGGCAGTGACTAACTGCTAGCCAGTGTTTTTGTGCATTCAGGCCCCCTTGCTGAAAGCAGTATTTTCTCCACAGTTTGAAATCCTTTTCCCAGGATAATTATCCATTGTAGATGCCCATCCTCAGATAATGACTGCCTCGCCACTGAGCTAGGAAATTAACTGGGACCCAGTGTGCTGCAAGCACAATAGAGGGGCTGCCCCCTGTATCAGCACTCAGCTAATTTTAACCAAGGACAGAAGCAGGGAAACTGTTGTTAATACTTCCCTCCTGCTTATAAGGAATAACATAATTTTATTTTGTGTGTGATATCATCTAAAAGGAGGAGAAAATGAAAAATAATGCATGAGGAGACTTGGCTTGACTAAATGAATGGCAACAGTGCCCCCTTGTGAAACTGATTAGCAACTTCTCTGCATATAGTGACGCTACAGTTAAAGATTCGCAGGAGCCTCACTTTTTTTCCTTTTCTTTCCACACATTGAGAAGCTGATTTCTGCAGTTTAGCCCCACACTGCCAACACACCTCTGTTACTTCAGCAAAGCAAAAAAAAAGGATGAAGTGATCAGGAAAGATGAGGACTGACTGAAAGGCTGATGGAAATGGGTTATGTGGAGAGGCTTTATTTTAAGGTACCACCTCATGAGCAGTTTGTGGCACAAAATAAAAGATGGGTAAAATAACGTTATGAATAAAGTGCAATCACAGGCTGGCATTATGTCTACAGCAGGATTTTTCTAAGTGCATTAGTGCAGCAGGGCTTCAGTTAATTAGTGTAGCAAATATTAACACATTCATTTAGTGCTGTTCTAGTGTTCACAGAGGCTTGATTATAGGATAGTGAAGGCCATTTTTCACCGGCCTGGCCTCTTCACAGAGTAATAACTACTGGCTTACAGACCGCTATTTTCATGATTCAACTGAGACACTTGTTGAGGGCTGGCATGAGGCCAAGAAGTCAGTAATAGGTTAGCTATTGTTGCAATTTACATACATTACACCATCAATCTTTAGACAAAACTAACTAAACCAATAAAATTGTCATCTCGACCTAACATCACCTGACCGTGCTCTATGAAGCGATCACATTTTGGAGGCGAGGGGTGTACTCTGCTATTCTGTTCACGCTACCTGACTGTGCACCTCGCTGCAATTTATAGCCCAGTTACACTCCATATAATCCCTATTAGCAGATGCTTAAGACTTCTCAAAGCAGTTAGCTGTTGTTAGCCTCCGAAGTGTTAACCACAGGGAGAGATGGATGACTTTATTTGTGAAATTTATACTACGCACATAACACCTGCGGGGCAAAACAAGCGGATGACGGTGACTTTAGCAGTGATCCATCTGCACTGCATATGGGCACAGTCACCCTGCCCCTGCATCAAAAACTTCAATCATCAGCAACAGTTTATTTATTAACCCCACAACTTAATAGGATTATGTGACAATCTTGTTTCAAAGGTAAAAATGAGGGTGGGAAAAAAAAAACACAGCTGGAAGCTCCAAACAAAGATTGAGTGAGTGCCAGAGGGTTCCCAGTCTCACAATTAACCTCTCATGTCTGCACGTTTCTGAGGGGTCAGGATGTATACCGATGAGGAGATCTGAACACATTTGGACATATATTTTTCTGTGAGTCAGTTAATCCTTTTTCTTCCATGAAGACAATGACCTGGCTCTGTGCCCAACACCCTCAACACAGATAAATTAAAGCCTCATCCAACTGTGGTGCAGCAAAGTTGAATAAGGTACATTAAATCAATACTAATAACCCCTGTATGTGTTTGTGCGAGTGTCTTGGTGACAACATCAGTATTTGGGCACACTATACTCTCAACTTGTGCCACTCATCAGCTGTATGGGACAGACAGACAACTTTATTGTCCTCATCTAACCTGACAGGCTGTTACTGTGCACTCTGACCACTTGGTGCCAGGCTTATTTATATGCTACCAGGGAGAGAGATCTCTGGTAGAGCAAATTGCCTTTCCACAGAGAAAGACAGCCATCGCTGCTTTGAAGTGTGAACATCTGTGTGTGCGTGTGTGTGTGCACCTGTAGTCTCTTTTTATCTCTCACAATAGGGTAAGTTGTCTATTTTCATGCCAGGGGAAAAATAAAAATCCATTTACGAATTTATTTATTGATGACATGTTTAAGTGGATTGTGGTAAGCAAGAGCTGGGGATTAATCAAGTTCAGTTGGAAAGTGTGTTCTTACAGGTCAACAAGCAGGTGAATGCCTCTCTTGCGCTCTCTGGTTCACGCTTACTCTCAGTGGAGTTGTGATGTACAGGACTCAGAGGGCTGCCCTGCCCCTGCCGTACCAGCAGCGTAACACGAGGTCCCTGTAGTGCCTGACTCCCTGACTCGTGTCCCCTGCTGCAGCGGCAGAGAATGAAGCAGCCATACATCATAGGCCAACTGTGTCCTCTGAGGCAGTGACAGACAAAGCCAACAGAATCAATAAAGCCTTTAGCTCAAGTTCTACTTCTGTGCACTCAGACCCCACCTTGTCCTCTTTACCTTCTTTTCTTTCTCAAATCCAATCTCTTTCTTTCTTCACTTTTTACATTTCTTGTCCAATTTTCTCTCCACTTCTGCCTTTTTTCAGGTGACATCATTTATCTGTGTCGGACAACAACTACTGTCAATATTATCTCTATCTGCCCTTCTGCTCGGCCCCAGGTGAACATGCTGATACACAGTGGAGCTGTCAGCCTTGACAGGAGATGAAGAAAAAAAAAGAGAACAGCACTTCAGAAAGAAAAAAAGTCCAAGGCCTGAGTATTACTGAAGGCCATTCAGCTTGTTAGTGCAGAGGCACCTACATCAGACAAATGCATAGTTAATTTTTTTCAGAGGGGCTAAGTGATTCAAGTTCTGGAGGGGTGAATGTTCCCCAAAAAGACAGTTTAAATGATGGAGGGCCTTGTGTAGTACCCACAAACCATTTCAGACGGCAGTGTAAATGCTATTAAAGAGATAGAAGGAACACCAGGGAGTAGTTCACAGTAATTAAACTGGAGCATCAATGCTACTGCTACCTGTTTACAACCCAAAAGAGTAGCAGTTTCCTGTGGCGAGGAGGTTTGGATTTCATTTATTACTGTCGATTAAGATTATGACGTCCCCCCTCAAAGGACTGGAATTTTATTTTGGGAAACGGTACTTTAATCTCTTTTGGAAATATTTCCCCATGAAAATGGTTCTTCGGGGATATGAATTTTAAAGTATAGATCAAGGGATGGACTGTAAAACCCTATGCATTTTCCTTCAAATTAAACCTGAAGAGCCGTGTGTAAGAACACTGGGAGGACATCATTTTGGAAAGAGGCTCCATTTTTTATTATTTTTTTTAAATATATAGCTGCTTACAATTTTGGTTATAAATCATACACTGTACATGTTTGTTCCATTTGTGATGCTATGGTGTCTTGACAGTGTCTTTTTTACCTCCAGGGTAATATGGATTCATATTAGATACACATTCAGCTGCCTACATCCACCAGTCTGCCAAAAAGACCTATGTGCAAACAGCAACCTGGCTTACATAAGAAATAGGATTTTGAGGTCGGCAGCGCGTTAAAGCAGCAGTTCACCAAAGAGTCTGATGTGCACATGTGTGTTAAAGGTTGTACGTGTGTGTGTGTGTGTGTTTGTGCGTCCTGCCTCTGGCCACAGGACAATGACTGGGGTCAGTTTCTTGGGCCAGCTGGGTCAACAACATTATGCTGGGTCTTTTATTCAACAAGGTATTGATCGTCTTCCATGTGCTTATTTTTGTGTGTGTGTGTGTGTGTGTGTCTGTGGGGGTGAGTGAAGATAAGCAGGAAGATGGGGCCAGGCCAAGCAATGGAGGCACGTTCTGGAAGAGCAAATTTGACATAAAAATCCAATCAATTGCTGCAACCCATTCCCAGTCTGACAGCCTGAGCTGCTCCTCCAAGTATTAAAAAAACGGCAAGTACAAAACTCACATGAGTAATCACGCTGGTTCACTCACTTTGGCAGAAAACACAAACATCTCTTAATTGTTTTCCTGTAACGCAATCTTTAGAGAGCTACTAGAAGATTTATATGACAGTGAATGTAAATATACAAAGAACCACACACATAGACACATTCTCAAAAGGTTGTTGAGGTACATAAATAATCTTTAAGTATTTATAATAACCCAGCCTAACTATTTTTGTACCTTTAGGAGGTACAAAAACAGACTTTCTACAAGACAACAAATGTTTGTTTTGTCCTTATCAAGCACACACAGGAATAAACTGGGGATGCACCAGCCAATACAAAAAAGGGGAAAATGATACTCTGAAGTAAAGAGATGAGATCATTCAAATACCCTTTTCTCGCAACTAAAATTACAGGCTCATATCAAGCGCCCAAACATACAGACATACAAATCTTTGGCACCCACTGAGTGTAAAAGCAATATATCAGACAGTGTTTCTGGCTGCTGATTACATATCATTATCCAGACTAAAGGGGGGGATATCATTTTAAGACAAATTGGCACATGAAGGAGAACACTGAACAAAGTCTTTAAATCTCCCCCGAACATGCACAGAAAGCCAAAAAAGAATATTGCTTTTTGTTCAGAGCCAGTAGAGTAAGTTTTTTATTTGCCTATATTAATCCTGAGAAGGATAGGAAGGTTTGATACTTCTAATTGTGATGCAGCAGTTGTTGAGAGTTTTGGGGCAAGAGATTACGAATGAGAAACAAGAATACTGACTGAAAAAGAGGAAAGACAGAGGAAAGACAAAAGCAACAAGAGCAGGAAAGACATGCAGACAGGCACAGGAACATGATGGACACCGAAAGACAAAGCAGGAGCTGAGGCAGAGAGATGCTAGGATGTACATGCGTGTCAAATGGGTATTCTGCCAAGATTTCAGTGTGGGGTTATAACCTGCACAGTACCATCCTGATGATTTATTCAACTCATCTGTTACATAAATAAACCAAAACACAACAGAGTCTCCTTTGTGTGTGTGAGCCAACAAAGTCAGTTGGAGCAGTGAAGCAGGTTAAATCTACAGCAGCAGAGCATGGTGGGTAACAGCATGAATGAGTCATCAGCCCAGCAGCCACTTACTGACTTACTTGCTGGCATGCACACACATGCACACCTTACAGGCTGTGCAGGTGCACGTGATTAATACTGTCACACTGAAAAGACAAGAAAAGGGCGTAATCTGTAACTGATTTGAGGTGCACACTTTTAACATCGTGCACTTCCAAACATAGAAAAGTTCTGACCATTTCTAGAAACTGCTGCTTATGTAAAAGACTGGCCAGGGTTGATGTGCTGCAGGTACGAAAACAGAGGCACCATAGTGACTTATTACCACAAAAAACAAAAGACTAAAAGAGAGTGAGAAGCAAAGTGAAAAGTGGGGAGACCTGTTGAGAGAGCTGGATGTAGGGAACAGGGGAATAAAGAGTAAAATTTCTGAAGAAATAGTGCACAACTAATGAGAAATATCTAGAGGAGATGGACAAGGCTTGCAGAAGAGGGAGGGAGGATGGGACGGAGTGGTGGATGTTAAGAGTGAAGGAGAGAGTGGGAGGGAGGTTCAGGAGGGAGGCAACAACGATACAGTGTAAAGAGAGGGAGGAGAGAGAGCGAAAGAGCGTGTTTATGGAGGAATGTGACAGTGTTCAGTGTATGGGAGATGGAAAGGACTGATTCCACATCAGCACTGCTAGCTATTATCCAGCCAGGGGGCTTTTGTCCACTGTGAGTCATACAGCTTTGGGAGGAAGAGCAGCAGTGGCCGTGACTGTGACTGTGGAGGCAGGCACATCATGATGGAGGTAAGTCACTTCTAGAGGAACTTGAAGGAAGCATGGCTGTTTCACTGTGTGTGAAATGGGACAAATGGAAGTAAAGACTCAATTACGGCTCACAGCCACTTCAAACAAGAGTGAGCCTGAGTGACATGAGCCAATCCCAGAGATTTGAGTGTGTGATTTGTTAAGTGGATTAAATTTTAAGTAGGGAACAAAATGTAAACTAGGTTCATCCCAGTGTCATACTGAATTATGGCACAAATACAGATTCTGACTGAACCAAAGTTTCACAGCATGGAAGCAGTCCAAGTCTTCTGATACTTTTATTATGAAACTAAATTTCAAAGTAAAAGCATCACTGTGTTTTAGGACTTGCCAGCTCTGAATGAAATGTCTGCTTTCATCTGTGTCTCTTTGCAGTGAAGTGCCAACTTTGAGCACAACCATTACTGACTAACCATTGTTTTGAAACGTATAAAATAATAGGGACCAGCATGGGGCTCCATTTAAATGTTACAGTATACTCAGCAATTTGTGGAAATTAATGCTATTGAACACTGGTCTGGTTGTTAGAGCTGTTTTGATCATGAATTATACGTGTGTCTATATGTGTCCCACCCTAAGATATATAACTGGCCCCAGCCATGCCACACCTGTGTACTGAAAGGTCTGTGTTTAAACCTGCAACCATTATGAATTACTGTACACTGGGCTAGTGAAAAGGTTAATGTAATAGGGTGCCTGTTCAGACATGTTGAACTTTTCATTGAACTGTAACATATTCCATCATAAAAAGAGACACAGGAAAGAGACAGCATTGTAAGGTGAGAGTGTGAAGGGGAAACACAGTTCCCCTGTTATTTCAGTGGAGCTGTTTGTTTCTCCTATGTAAAATCTACAAAACCATTCACTGATGTAAATATCTTGATTTCACAGACCATTTAACATCCTTTTTTTTGCATTTTGTTGACGAAATTGCTCAGTTTTATATCTATACCATGTGACAATTAGATGGAGTTATCATGACCTGCTAAAGAAGATGCTTCCTAAAATAACTGCCCCAGATACCCAAATACAGCATCCACCCTCTAATGAATGAAGGCTCTGTCAGGGAAGTGCAGCCATCCCAGCATCTTGGTGAATCCCAGCGAATAATGAAGTTGCAAAGTATTCAACTGTTTAGTCCTTTTGTTTCAAATACAACAGTGAGTGAATATTAGCTCTGATTTTTTTTTGTCAGATATGTGACCACTGAAACAACAGTGCATACTTTCTGAAATATTCAGCATTACAAGGTCATAGTGCTTTTATTTTGGAGCTGAGCACAGGTATCGCCTGCAGCACATATTTTCAGCTGCTTTCAGGAGGATATAGACCCCTTAAAGTGAGCTCATTGTGTCTTCTCTTACTCCCACATTACACCATCCACACACACACACACACACACACACACACAGAGCAGATTAGGAGGATGGGAGGATGGTTACGCTCAAGAATGACAACCTTATCACTGAGTCTTCAGCTTGCAGGGTCAATGGGCCCCGGTGCCAGGAAAGGCTTCATTCTTTTCCACCTACCTATGCATGTCATCCCACTGTGATACTTTATCAGAGAAAGACTTACAGACACGGTGCAGTGACTATGTGTGGATGTCAATTTTAGGTGAGTTTTCCTAAAACTTATGTCATTCACTGGTACTACTTGTATTTGAAATACAATGTTATATTCTGGCATTGCACAACTAGGATTAAAAAAAGAGAGAGAGATCTGAAAACTGATCTGACACCAGTATAATGTGTTACCAATTACTTCCACATTCTGGAAACAAACATGCCCACCCTACGCCCGTCTTGCTGAAAGCCCAATTATAGCACAAATAGTAATCTGACATCACAACAAAGCTTTCATGACAAAGCATCAAGTTTAAAGATCCTAATGATGAGGCTGTCATATCATGCGTAAGTGACACAGTCTGTTCAAAACAAGTGATGGGTAATGGAAAAAGTACATATTCATGAGTAATTGATGAGCAATAATTCAAAAATGTCTAAAAATACTTCCACTTGTTACAATGCATTTTCACTTGCCGTTTTTAGAGTGGAATAAAAGCCTGTGAAGTAAATATTTTATGACTGAGGAGCAGGCTGGTGATCTGCTGTATCTAACTGAAGACACATACAACTCTTTAAAACAGTTTCTGGAGCCATTCCAGAATTATTACAGAAAAATGCAGACTCGTATTATAATGTAATAATCAATCTTGTATGGTGGATGAAGACTAATAAAGAAATATAAATGGACATTTCAGACAGTTAATTTTAGGACTTCTTCAATTCACGAGCATCAATTCCCATCCTTGTCACACCACTAAAGGCTCCCATTTAGACTCCATTAAAAATACATTTTCTTCTATACTCCAACTGCCAAGGTTATGCAAATGCATGCACTACAGGAGCAATAGTTGGCCTGCCAAGCAAACTCAGTGAGCAGTGCAGACAGCCTCCTTATCTATTAAAACCCAAGGAGGTTGATTGTTTGGTTGACCTAATGTCTCATTTGGATGCACATAATAGCATTTGAATGCAATCTAATTTCAACAGGGGGTCCTTCACTAAAAGCTGGCCTCTAGTCAAAGATGTGGCCACTTGGCTGCCAATAGAAGACAGTGAGATCCCAATAATGAGTAATAAATGTTTACTCGCATGATTCTCTGCAGGCAGACCCCATACACTTTGAACAGAGGATGCATTGACTGTATACTGGACAATACAACGGTTATCAATGTATAATGCAATGCCCGTTCCACAGAATATAAATCTCCCACACACACACTCTGTCTTTCCATGTCTGTCTCTTTCTCTTTCTGCTCATGCCTCTCACTCCGTGCCTGGTATTCCATCTCCTTACTCTGGGGCGGTAATGAGTGTCTGGTATTCTGCACTTCAGCATTGAAGCCCTATTCATGCTCAATCTCCTTTACAATGCACTAAAAGGATTACCCAATTAGCCACTATTGGATGCCATTGTGTGTGTGTGTGTGTATGTATGTGTGTGCGTGTGTGTGTGTTTGGTCAGTAGATAGACGTGTTAGCAGTGAAAGTGAAAGATAGATGACTGTCTCTATACCACACTTCATTCCCAGTTGATGTTCTGCTGGAGGCCACATTACTCATCCCCACAACTCAGCCTTGTGAGTAAGACACAAGATGGGGAAGTGTGTGTACGTGTGTGTGTGTGTGTGTGTGTGAGTGGGGCCTTGACAGGCTGCAGAGAATGACAGAGAAAGAGACCGAGTATTACTTCTCAATAATTCAACCTACCAGCCCATCATTCTCTGGAAATATACTCTCTGCTGTCAAATGTTGGCTGTTTCTTCTTCTACTCACCGTAATTTGTGAGTTTAATTTCCTCTGTCATGGCTAGGATAATAGAAAATGCCTGCTTCATTAACTGTGAATCATTAGTTACTTTGCGTGAACCACAAATTGATTCCAGTTATCTAACGTGTTACATCACATGGGAGCAATATGTTCGGCATTTTGCACTTACAGTTGATTTACACTGACGTTTCCTTCAAAATAAAAGGTACATGGTCCAGATATAGGAAAATAATAGGACACAATATTTACTCTGAAATTGTTCTTGATCTACTTATATGTTCCTCTGGGGGAGCCTAAAACCAGCAGTAGATTGTCTAACATGTGTTGTCTGTGAAGACAGTCTGTTGTTATAGCCTCTGTAAACATTCAGCCAACACTGATGCTGTGTTAAGGACACTTGCAGGGCTTGAATGCACGGCAATGGAGCCTTTCCAAACTACAAAATGGTGCTTTCATTTCTATTATCTCTTTTTATTAATGTAATAACATTAAAAGTACTACTAAATATTCACTATAAAAGATTTGAATACGTTTTTAAGGAATCTATAAATTTTGTACTGAATTTCAAAACTAATGAGTGAAATGTGAACTGTTGTATAATTTTCCCATGTGTCTTGATAAAGTCTGAAGGGAGATTTACCAGAAAAAGAAAAAAAACCCACTTTCAATGTTTTTCTAAAAACTGTGTATGGGGCATGAGCCTTTGTTTACATGCAGGGTTTGAGAACATATTATGCATTATAGAAAGTGGATTAGGATCTTTACCGATACAAGGACTAAAAGTTAGAATATGTCAGCCTCCAACCACTCCAACCTTATACTTAAATTACAGTCATTTAACAAAAAAGTCACATAAATTTAGTAAAAGGAGTAAACATTAGTATAAAGATGATTTTTTTGTTTTCAAACATAAATTCATTGTTTCAAGTTATATAACAGATCCTGCATTAAAGATCAATAATAAAACACATTTAAAGTTTAATTTCATGGGTATAAGCCATAAGGTTTATGCAGTTACATGATGAGGTTACATTTAAGCAGGTTACGCAATTTTCTATGTGCTTAAGATCGTAGACATGAACAAAGAACAATAAGCTGCCAAGACTGACCTAAAAAAAACCCCAGACATTGAACTAGATAGATTACACATGCATCTGTTAGAAATTACCATAAAGACAGTGAGAATTAAAGTGATGCCATCTGGCACAGTGGCAGTGTGGAGGTACAGTGAGAACAGAGTTTCATGGTCATTGCAAGACAGGTATAAATCCTAGGCCTTTATAACACACTACTGCTTTGCGCTGCCTGTGTTAATGGATTGGCTATGCTCTTTGAGTGTGTGTGCGCCTGTTTGTGTGTGCATCTGTGGGTTTGTGTGAGTTTGGGCTGAGGGGGGTGGAGGGGGTATTGTCAGCTGGATTTGTGTGGGACAGGGCTTTGTGTCAGTGCAGGTCAGCTGGGGCTCAGAAGCTAGGACAATGCCCCACCCATTACACACACACACACACACACACACACACACACACACACACACACACACATCACCCCCTGCCTGCACACAGACACACACGTGCGCACATATTAAACGGGTGCACAACACTCTTTTGTGCAGGCACTGAAAAACACGCAGCCAATCAGATATAAGATTAGATATATGCATGCATCCACACACACACTCACACACCCCTGTCCCGCCTCACCAAAGGTCTTAAATCAAGCTGTCCGCTCAAAAGCTGCGAGGTCAGACCATTTGTACTGCTTATTAAAATTTGCAATGATGGGGCAATAAAAAATATTTTAAATCACTTCTATATTTGTGTTGAATAGAGGTAAAATGGACTAATTCTGAGTGGTGAAAGTGAGTGAAATCATAAAAGTGAAATGTCAGGCTCATTGTTCAGACAAACATGCTTCAGGGTCTGAATGGGACTAATCGAGGAGCAGTCAGCTGAAAGGATGAGTGAACAGTGCTGCTGAAAATGATTATGGCAGATCTACAGAGATACTGTATATTAGTTTTTAAGTGGGTCAAGAGCCTGAGAAAACACTTTACGGTAAAAGGTTTCAGACAGTATGATGTAAGAGATTGTAAACTTTTGTGCAACTCTGTCTGCATATTGAAAGATCACAGTATAGCTTTATGTTGAGTCCCACAGTTACTTATTAGTACAATTTTAACAAAGTGATTTTTTTATTGATTTTGGTGCGTTGTTATCAGTAAATCAGTCATGTTCTGCCTCTTGATACATGGTAAAGCACACTCTTTTTCACATTAGGAGAAAGTATACGTTTACTTCTGACAAAAATGGGCTGTAAGATTTACACTTGTTTCGTCAGCAGCAGAGCAAGGCCATATCTTTTCTGCTGTTGTTTGTTCATTTGGAACACAGCGCCTTGTATATTTTCCTGTCGCGGCGTGCGATTGTATTTCATCCACAAGGTGTTTTGTCAACAGTGTGCACTCTGTGGGATGCTGAACGCTCTGCTGCCTTAGAGAGACTTGGACTCCGGCAATGACACTGTGAAAGTGTGTGTAATTTGTGTGGACATGTAAAGGTGTGTGTGCGAGAGAGTGAGTCTGTGGGTGTAGGTCTGAACAAACAGCATAAAGGCAGAATGATGGTAAATCGCTCTAAAAACTGAGGCTCTCCAGCACTCTCATTGTGAGGACTAGTCATTTATTTAACACTCAAATATGGTGCTGGGCTGTTTGGGGAGAATACATCAACCGGCACACGAGAGTCCACACAAAGAGGGCACACTTCAACAGACAAAGAGCGAAAAGATAGAGGGTGAGCGCCTTTTTTTCTCCTTCAGATGAAGTGTTGTTTGTTCAGGGTGGGTGCAGGGCACCAAGTGGGACGGATGGATGGAGGGGAGGACTGATGGAAAAGGGGATAGAGGGAAGGATGAATGGTTATTACACAGTTAGTCGATGCACAAACAGGGGGTGTCTGTGGGTGATTATGCAGGGAGGAGGGAGGTGCACGGGGGGGTGTAAAAGATCTTTTGTGAAGGCTGGGAGTTAATCACTTGAACGGCACACGCCAGTTCTATGGGAGCACATGTTGTACACCAGCTCCCCTGAGAGGAGTGGGAGGTCCCAAAACACACACACACACGTACGCTACTACACACACATACACACACTTAAATTTACATGTCAGTTATAATGCAAAGCTGGGTACAGGCCGACCAGAAAAGCAAAAAGACCCACCCCCTTCACAGAACAGTTAGCAGACCCGACCTGGCTGTGGTGATAGTGCTTGCATTTGCTGCCTGTTCACTGACACACACACACAGAGACATACACACGTCTGCCTGTTTGTTTTCTTCAGGAGTGGATATATGACTCTGCAGAGGCCTTGCTAGAGATGGATGCTTAGTTTGACCTGGCAGTAAGTAAAATCTATTGTTTCATTACATCAGTCCCATGTCAGTGGTGGATGCTAATATCTGAGACTGATAGTGAAGGCTGGAGTTTAGATTTAGCAGTAGTACATCCAGGGACAGTAAAACAGAGGCAGCCATGTCAGAGAGTGTTTACTTCAGAGGCACAGAGGACTGCTTTTCTTAGTACTGTGCAGGTGCAAATTTAACATCATATATCATTACTTAAAATGCTCAGATGCTGTTTACTTGGTAAAATATTCTCTGAATTTAATCCTGAACAAAACAGATAATCAACTGAAGCTGTGCTGGAAGATTACATTTTGTTTGGAGGCTTGGAGGCTCCATGTGGTTTAAGATTATTTTTGCTTTCCTGTGTTCACTAAAGTAGTTTTTTTTTTTTAATGTTTTTCCTACTGTAACCACCTCTCAGACTCTCTAAAACTTTTTTCTTCCTTCTGTTTGCATGGTACTCTGTCTCACTTGCTGTCTGTCTCTGATGGTACTATTATTCTCCTCATCATGAAACATCCATTATGTACGTGTCTCATCCTGCTGATTATTGTTTTTGGGGTGATGAGAAGTGACAGCTTTGATCAGCACTCCCTCCTTTATTTACATATTTTCTCTTTTCAAGCATGTTCATCAGGAACAGGACGATGACGGTTGTGTTTCCTTACATTCAATGAAACAATAATTAGTAACCTCAAGCCAAATACAATATATACTAATGTGTGACTTATGGCAGGCTGTTTGTTTGAGGCATTGTTGCTGGGGCCGTTATAAAATGCTTAAAGGCCGTGGACCAGGTGGTTGAAATAGCCCACAGTGATCAGCCAGTATGGAGCCCTTTGCTACTAAAAGTCACTACTGGGGGGACTTTTCCCCTGTGGCTTAGAGATCATGATAACAACATCTGGGGTCTGGTTGTCTTTCAGAGGAGGAGGGGACAGTGAGACAGCACCATGAGTAACTGGTAACTGTGAATAAAAGACCTTGTTGACTTTAAATAAAAATGTTTACTACCTAAATTATTCCACGTGCTATGAATTTTTATTTAGTATTTGAAGCCAGTAACAAAAGTAACAATATAATACTTCTGTGTGGTCCAGCTCTACTATGTTTAAATACAATAGTGAAATAGAAAATGATTGTACAGTGAGTTTTAGACGGCAGCAGCAGCCAAGTGTTGAGTAGGCAGTAAGTAGCCTAATTTCCAGTTTGTTTAGAGGAAGGGCACCCAAAGGGTTATTTGTCAAATCCAACGGCCGACTCATAAATCTGAACGCACAAAGCCGGGCAGAGTGCCAAGATGGACTTTTTCTTTTCTTTTTTTTTTTTTTTACAGTTTGTTTATTTTGCAAATGTGAACACACCTGCTTCAACACTGCATGCCGAGACTGAACAGGAAGCAGTAAAATTTAACAACACTGATAAGTGTGATTTTCATTCATTTTCAACTGTGATGTTGTTCTTTCATTTGAAAAAAAACCCTGTGTATTCACTGTGTTTAAAGTATATTGTTTATTTCTTGCCTTGCAGATGAAGCCACAGGCTGAACTTCTCTGGGGTCATGAGATGTGTCCTCCCGTCACTTCTGCGTAACCGTGACCATCTGGACTTCAGCCCCATCCTGCCGTCCCCTATGCTCGCAGGACCATGGGTAGTGTCAGCAGCCTCATCAATGGCAGCAGCCTGAACAGCAAACACTGCAAGGCATCCGAGTATAGGTTAAAAGAAGGAGCAAGCCACAATAGAAAGAGTGGAGGTTGTAGCCTTGACGGATTACTAAAGTGTGGCTTCACTCAGGGCTCCTCATCGTCCACTCATCCCTCCAAAGGCCTCTCCCACTCCCGGTCAGGAAGAAGTGAAGATTTTTTTTACATCAAGGTCTGAGCACATGTTTTTTAGATGACAAGTGTGTAATATACCTCTAATTGATGAAATAACAACATATGGCCAACGGCCTTTTCAATAAAAATGTTTATCTACTTTTACACAAGGTGAGCCATAAACCAAGGTCAGCGTACCACAGGGAAAGATCAATGGAGGACCGGCTGAGCAGAGATGGAGAATCAGATGGGCGACTGCAACCAAAACTGCTGCTCATGTCGGGAAAAACCACTGAGAGGCTGACTCCGGTATTTGTTCTCCTTTACTGAGTCATAAAAGATAAGATTAGATTAAAAGGAATGCTTGAACATGTTGATAGTGTCCACTTCTACTTTCTTTTTGAGAGGTACATGATCAGATTAATGGCAGATATATGCTGTTGCTGTGGCCATCACGGTTAAATTCAAGATCAAGGACTAAAAACTACATTTAACCATTTCACAGGGGGCTTGTGCCAGCTGTTTCTTAGTCTTAGCTCTTAGTTGTGGCAGCTTTACTATATATTTAGCATACAGATGACAGTTGCACCAATCTCCTCACTGAGCTCTTGGAAAGCAAACAGGCATATTTCCCATAATGAGATATAATTCCTTTCAAAGTGTACATTTAGATATTAACTGATTTTATGCTCGTGTGAAATCATGCTTTGCTTAACTGGAACAGTTGCTATGGGTATTCTTACAACCATTAGGAAGTCATACTGCGTAACTGCAACAGACTTTGATAACCTCACAGCGAAGTGGAGGATAAAACATGCACAGCAGGTAGTTTAATAGGTAGCAGCCATTCCTCATAACCTGTGTTGAACCTTCCCAGCTTATTAATCACCCCCTCCCAGATTAATGACCTAAGAATGCCTTGATCTTCTCAGAGAAGTCATTTCTGTGCCAAGAATACGTAGGCAAACTGCATCTTCTTCAATAGGTCTTTATTCCTTAGGGGCACTCGGGGGGAGGTGGGGCAGCCTAAAAGAGACAGAGCGCAGGATAAGGAAAAAAGAAAAAGAGAGAGAGAGATCGAGGGCCAAAGAGAGTTTGAGGGATGGAAGAAAAAGAAAAAAACAAGGAAAGGCATCCCAGCCATGAAGTCAGTGAGGAGGAATGCTGAGCTCACAAGCTTTACCTCTTATACTTCAGCAATAGCTCATATTATTAATATCACAGAAAAAGGCTATTCATCTTCCCTCAGACAGCACATGGAGGAGAGATGTGGGATGCAGAGGGGAGGAGAGGAGGACAGAAAGAAGGGGGAGGTATATGGTACAGCCTGTGACATTCTTGGACAGCACAGATGGGGCATGTGGAGTATAAGTTCATCTTTGAAATGAGTTTTCTCTTTTATGGCAGTCTAGTGAATTTTACTTGCAACTTCTGCGGTGTGGGTTTTAATACTGCAGGCTTGTAGTGAAGCAATTCTGCACGCTTCACTGGTTCTATTTCTAATATGAAGAGACAGAAGTGGAAAAAAATCTATCTCTTTTCATTTGTACCAACTTCCAGCATGTGACAATATTTATCTCTGTGAAAGCCAGTCATTATGATTTTTAAGTTTCAGAATGTGACTCGTCTTCAGCTCTTTCCACTGTCCATAGTAGAACAAGTCTTTTTTTTTTTTTCCTGTCAGCTAAGAGGACTCACTGAATATAAAAACAAAAATGGGGAAGAGCACCCCTGACTGTGTGTCATTTCACTCCTTTAGACCACTGCTGAGAAGTCATTGGTCCATTCCACTGCCTTCAAGCCTCTGAATCCCATGAGAACTTCCTCCACAGAGACAGGCCACAACAGCCTGGACCACATCCTTTGTCCTCTGAAGAAAGCAAGCAGTCCAAACACCAGACAAAAACAAGACACCTTAGGTTGTTGTCTAAATTAAATTGATAAAATCTGATCATTCAGGTTGAATGAAAAATCACACAAAACTAACACGTCATTTCTTTTCTTCCAGGCACTCTCTCCGACTCCGGACGTAACTCTATGTCCAGCCTGCCCACACATAGCACCAGCGGCAGCCTAAGTGCTTCCACAGGCCCTGCCAGTCACAGCGATGGCAGCTCAGCTCTCTCGAACAGCCTCAGCAAGGGAATAAAACCCAATTTCCCACCATGGGTCAACGGGAATGGCACTAACATTGACTGTAGTTACAGGGCTGCTTTAAACACCAGCAGGTCTTCACCTAAGGCTAATGGGGACACTGGCTCCCCGCTAGCTCCAGATGAGCCAAGTCCGCTCTCTGAAACTGTAGGTGGGATTCGGTCCCCCATTACCACAGATGAGTCGCTGATTGAATGTTTGGAACAAAGACTACTGGAGAGAGAAACCGAACTGCAAGAGCTACAGGTACCAAACTGTCATCAAAGAAAAAACACACACAAATGTCCTACATGTGATATTAATCAAAGTGAGTACCGTATTTTCCGGACTATAAGCCGCTACTTTTTTCTGACGCTTTGAACCCTGCGGCTTAAACACCGGTGTGGCTTATGTATCAGTGGCACAAAGTTTGTTAGCTTTTTACAAACTAGCAAGCTCTGCGCCGCCGATACATTTAGCATTGTCACATCAGACCCGGTCAGAGTGGACCACATGAAACTGTTCGAATAAATTCAATAGC
>OOFC01021741.1:27937-49070 GCA_900323345.1 Pseudochromis fuscus
TAATTCATTCAGGTTGCGAGCACTGTTAAATGTGTATATTTTGTATCTTAAATGGCAAAGGTGCTTCCATGATCTCTATCCAATCCTCCGTGCATGTCTTTGATGAAATACTAGAGAGGCAGAGGTTGGCGGACATTTTGTTTTGTAGTTGTAAACTTTATTTCCTTGCCCCGGCTGTCGTCCTTTAGCATTTCCACATAAATATACTTTATGCAAATATGTCACGGGTTAGTTCATACCACAGCTCCCGTGTAGATATTGGCCTGTCTGCAACTTTATGACAAAGTTTAAAATCATTCATTGCGGTGACCCCTGCGGTAAATTCGCTTAGTGGAAAATTGCCCCAGCCTCTCCTGTTTGGTGTGTAGATGTGATCACGAGTGCATTTTAACTTAATTAATTGGCCGTTTCTGTTGACAAGAAATTTATGCAGTAATAATTTGCTCGAAATAGATGCAGAGCGCAGGAAATGAGATATCCATCAGGGCGCTTGTGTTCCGCCAGCTGCACCGCGGCTAATATGAAAGTATTTCAGGCTGCTCAGACCCTGCTGTTTGCGCAGTCAAGATTATATATACCCACGATCCATTGCCTGCCTCAGAGGCGCTCATGGAGGTCTATGATAACAAAGACTATGTGATTTATGGCCTGCTGTGAAAGCAGAACTTGATGAGATTAAACAATTTCATAGCACGAGTGTTTCTCAGAGGGCCTTCTGATTTGTGGCAGCAACACCGACAGTAAATCAGGTTTATATATCTGAAAGCATGCTCAGCAAAGGAGTGCAATTACTGTTTAAGACAGCTACTTTTTATTTAATTTTTATCCCTGGTTTGTCTTTTTTATTCCTGGCCTGTCACACAGCCACTCACCTTCATAAGTCCTTTTGGAGAAAGGGTTTGAAGAACAAGAGAAGGTGGGAAAGTCAAGGAGGGGAGGAGAGGATGACACGGTGGCGTGCGTCCTCCGCTATCTCTCCTCCACAGCTTTTACAGAAACAACAACAACAACAACCAGGGGACGACAACGGCCACCAGTAGAACAACACGGGCATCCATAAAGCAGGGGGAAGCACTTCATTTTTAATGCATTGTTTTCCTGCTGCTCTGTCCCTGTCTGGGTAAATGGAGTAAGCAGAGTGTAATTAGAGAGCTGGGCTTTGCTCCTTGCCATAAAGATGACATGGTGTAATGATACAGCTTACAGGCCCGCAGAGGGTTCTGTCTCGCGACAGAGGATCTGGGTTGTTTGCCTGTGACTTATGATAGGTGTGGAGGATGACAGTGTTGTCATTGCGACACAGAATTCAGAGATGCAGATGTGGGAAACTTCTTGTGAAAGGTTGTCAGAGATTGGAGGTGAGCAGAGATGGATGGGGAGCATATTAATCATCTGTATTTACAGGTTGTCATGTAGTATTTTCAGATAGAAATACAGACTAGCCTGATTTTTTTTAGCACCTTAATTATTGTAATTCTGTATTTTTTTTAATTTGTGTTTATTAATTATAGATATCATTCACAATTACACTAGTGCTCAATCCAAAATTATTTTTTATTACCCTCAAAGAAAAATCTACTCCTGAACATTTTACTTTGAGTTTTTTAAATTCAGAAAACAGGAGGAATTGATATTTACATGATACATGTTTGCATTGGTGCTAATCAACTAATCAGTTTGTGTTTTCATGACCATTTAAGAACACGTGCATTACTGTTTCCTGCATTCAAATATTATGAGGGTGTGAATGTGTGTGTGTTTTTTACTCCGAGTTCCTGCACACATGCAAATTTGTGTGTTTTGAAGTTGTGGTTAAATGTTCAACGGGTGTTTGTGTGTCTGTGTCCTTGGGTGAAGATGTGAGTCGTGCATCTGTCTGCATCATCCCATATCTTCCCAGAAAACATCAAGAGATCTCATTATTTCGACACATCTCAGGTTTTTTTTTTTTTCCTCTTTTTTTCTCTCCGTGTGCCTTGAGTCAAAATTAGTTTTCATTCCCTCTGTGATCTTACTGACTGAAGCCGGCTCAAAGTAAAGAAAATCGCAGTCTTCGTAGCGGGGCTGAGTCAAACACACACTTCACACAGGCGCAGTCTGAGTTAAGCATTGCTAAGTAACCTTCACATTTCACTCGTGTGAAGAGCTAATTTCCTTTAAGTTCACATGTCACTTTTTGTGGCTCTTTTTGTGGGTCCTCTTCAAATGTCTCTCGGCGTCTAATTGCATAGGAAACATTCTAGACAAGCCGGTGTGACAGGCCCGCTCCCAGAGTCTTCAATTATTAAACATCCTACACTCTAGAAAACAGCCCTGACGTTAGCTACAGCCCCTAATCGGAACAGAAAGCCTCATGATATGTCACACTCCTGAGTTGCTATGGTGTTGTGTGTGTGTGTTTGTGTGTTTTGCATTAACAAGGAAAGATGAAAATATTTCTTTTCACACCAGTTAAATAAGGCAAAACTATGACACAAATGATTTTTGTCACAGGTAGATCACAACATCCACTTTTTGCTTTTTTCTCCTGTTTTGGAGATAAAAGAAATCCTGTGTGCTTATGAAAATATATGAAACAATCAGTTATGTGCTGTGTAAAAGTTTGGATCAGACATTTAATCATTGTTTTAACTAATATATACAACATTTTAGGATTTTTATTTTTTTTAGCTTTAGATTTTGTACCGATGGAAAGGTCAAGCTCCACCAAAATAAGAAATAGCCTGGAGCTAATTGTACGGTGTAGCCGTAACGTAGGCTTACATTTCTGCTTTAAATCACCTACACTTACTCTGCAAGACACTCACAGAAAAGGTCGAATTTTTAGATTTCAAACCAAAAACAAACACAGCCTTATTACCATCCATGAGTCATTGCTATGGATGATTAACGTCCAGCAGCCCTCAACCTTTGCCTGCCTGACGCTTAGCCGTACACAGAGGCGCAGGTTTCACTGTTGCTGGTTCACTTTGTGCGCCTCGTGCCCCGAGCGAAACATCAGAACAGTTGCTCTTGTGATCAGTGATCATATGATACATTTACTCAGAGCTAGTTCATTGGAGTAGAACTGGTTAATCATTAAACACACGCTCAGCAGTCTTCCTGCTGAGCAAAACACTGCTGCACTGCTCACCAGCACCGGCACCATTACATCAAATGTTCTTTCCCCTGCCATTACCTGAGGAAACAGGATTAATTACTTTTCATGCACATAACAGCAATTTAAAATACATTATAATCTTTTCTTTGCTCCCCTAACCCACACTCATTAAGACATAAAAATTAAATGAAAACACATGAATTAATTGTACCTTTCACCATGCCAGTTGTAACTGATGCTGATGAAATATGTATTTAAAGGGTTTCACTTCACTAAAGTGTGTTTTCATAGCCATAAAATAATATCCAAATATAATATTTTGTGTATTAGTATACACCAGATATAATGCAATATTAGATTTCTGTTTAAAAACATACAAAAGTCTGTGTATGTGGGAGGCAGATTTGATCTCTGGTAGCGAATTAGAGCATTTTTTATTTCATCATTGCCATTACATGCTGCAAGGCGCTCCGAGCTAGTGCTACTTATTCTGCTTTTTTTTTTTTTTTTCATTGTTTATTTCTAAAAGTGTTGTATTGTTTGTAACCCCGAACTTCAGAAGTCTGAAACATGAATCATAAAAAATTCTATCTAGTGAAGAAATAAACGTGTCACGCCAGCATTAAATGTTGACTCAAATAAGTTCACAAGTTGTGTCTCCTCTGATCTCTAACATGATCAGAAAGCAGCACCAGTTTATAAAGACAAGATGTGAAAAAAGTTCCATGCACAGACACAAAAGAAATATTTTGATATAGACCCAAAGAGAAAACATATCAAAAGACATTTTTATACATGTCTTTTGCAAGCACAAAAAGCAGAAATGGTGTCAAGAGAAAACAAAACAGAAGGCTTGTTTCTTCCAACAATTGCTTTAAGCTACAAAAATCTCCTTGAGTCCCTAGCCTCCCCTCAATGTCAGCCCCCCTCCCCCCGCCCTCCCTTCCTCTCTCTCCTCTTCATTTCTCTCTTTTCCCCTTTTCCCTCTCTAAGGCAGGACAGGGCCCTCTTTGCACCCTGATAGGTTGCGGGCTGATGCTTAGCAACAACATTCCTGTGCCCTAAGTAGCAGTAAGCCTCTGGCTGAACTCTTTGATGTGGCTGTCAGGCCACATTTATTTCCTTTTAGCACTTTGTCTACTTGTCCAGATGTATAAGGAGATAAAAAGGGCTGGTGTTTACACTGGTCTCCCTCTGTAGCGCGGCTGTAATTAGATTGTATTGCTGGTCAGTCTTAAGGAGGGAGGTGAGGTGAGGCGAAGGCAGGAACCAGCTGTGTCAGGATGAGCCGGTCAGGGTGAGGCTTCAGAGCCCAGCTCCCAAAGTGGGAAGCGGCAGTGTGTAAAATATGGTGAAAAATTGTTACTTTCAACTGTGACAGTCAACACCATAATCACATTTTGGAGAAATCTTCCCAGATCAACCGATGTCAACGTAATGCACTGTAATGTAACACCCATCAAAGATTTGTAATCGACAGCCAAGCTCGCGAAACTTTGTAAACTTTGTGGCAGTTGCATCTGAAAGACGTGTAGTTGCGCGTCAACCTTCCCCCGACTCACTTTTTTTGGGTGTCTGGTATTTTCAAGATCCCCATCGTGGAGGTGGTTATGTGCTCCATGTGGCTCTCTTTGTGATTTTCTTCTCTTTCCATCCCTCCCCTGTCTCTCCCTCCCTGCTCCCCCTCTCTCATGGTGATATGTTGGAAGTAATAATCACTATTGCCTCTGGGTTTATCAGCATTTATTCACATAACAACACTGAAAAGGAGAAGACAGACAGCACCAGTGTGATGTATTATCTCGTGTGGGAATCATCTTTCATAATGACATCCAACAGAGCTTCCTCTCTCCACCACCACCTAACTCCCTCTGTCTCTCTCTCTCACACACACACACACATACACACACTTTCTTCAATTTTCTCTCCCTTTTTCCACTCCCCTCTGTCCACCCTTTATTATCACAAAATCCATGGTGCTCCCCAGCCTGTAAATTTGTGCCACATTATCATAAGCTGTGGTGATAACTCACATTGCACAGAGACAATAATGATGTGAACACTCAGCATATGCCCCGGGCCCAGCAAATTAAAACAATGCTCAGCTTGATGAGCAGACTAATCTGGACAGCAGAGAGACTGAGAGAGGAGGAGAGAGGAGGAAGGGGGTCCGGGAAGCGTCTTAAATAGACGACACAGCAGCACCTCCCTCTGTTCAGTGTAGGTACAGCTGGAGAAGTCAAGACGGAGGAAAACAGGGAGGGATGGAAATGATACAGAAAAGGGGGGATAAGGAGAGCAGCAGCACACATGAGGCACTTTTGTTGAAAGCATGAGGAGAATACAGTGTGTGAGGACATAAAGAGATGTTCACTGCCTTTTAGTTATTTTGTTCCAGACCTTTGAGAGCTAAAGAAGCACAGTGTTTAGCACATATAAAGCTTATGTATTGCACAGAAGTGTCACTTTATTCTTGGAGGTGCTATCACTCTGAAAATAATCCTACTATCCCATTACCCAAGTTGTTATTTATATAAGAGTTGTTTTAAAAGTGAAATCTATGCATGCAGCATATTTGTATAAAGTGTAAAAGTATTAATTTGTCCATCTGTCCTCTCTAAGCAGTTTTTCTGTCATCCCCAGTGTGAAGTGCGGTGGGTTTCTCATCCTCTGGACGGGTCACTGATAAAAGCAAAGGGGTGTAAATGTTGAGGGGTAATGAGGAGGAGTAGAAAAGGGTGATTGATGTTCAGTGGGTGGGGTGAAATGGTTGCAATGGAAAAGACAACTGCCGCAGATTTTGAATGGGGCTGGGTGTACGATCAGCAGGCATGATAGTGAGGAGGTGAAGAGGTGGAGTCGTGCAAATAGCATCAGGACCTGGTGGGTGGCGATACTAGAAGCAAGGTGCCTGATGTCCCAGAGGACCAAAGCCAGGATGTGAAGGCAGCCCAAGGCTCTATCTAGTATTTAAGTAACCCCAGTAGTCCTCCCTTTCCTTGTTCTCCTCCAGCAACCCCCCCCTCAACACAGTCTGTGGGTGGTGCTGTTAATAATGTGGCAACTAGGAAGATTAATTGTGAGCAAGCAGCAGGATTAGGATGGGCTTTTGTGGGCCAAGCAGGCCTGAAGAGGCCCGGGCTTGTGATCTTTCAAGCAGTCCAGGAAATGAGGCAAGCAGGGGCGCAGCTCTACGGTAGCTCAGAAAGAGCATGGAGGTAGATCAGATAGAGACAGCACGCAATTCCTCACGTAATGCCTGAGTTGCTCACTTCAGCTCATGATAATTGTCACAGACAGACTCTTTGTGTGGTCATTATTACAGCCCATATCAGGTATTTCTTTAAGGCAAAATGGCCAGATGCAAATAGGAGGAATAAGGAAGCTTTTTGCTTCAGTGGTTTACTCCAGTATCTGTTTTGTGGGTTCTGCACTTTGCCTGTTTTTTTTTTTCTCAAATGGAAACTTGCACTTCCTACTGAGTACAGTATGTTCTTATTTGGGTTGTTTTACTCCTTGCATTACTCATTCTATACGAGTACATTGGTACAAGCAGGGAGTGATCTGTAATATTTCTTAACAGGTTTTAGCCACTCCAGAGGCTGAGAGCAGCAGGTCTGCTGTCAAAACAATATTCCTATTTCAAGCTGTTTCTTTCAAAAGCACGTGGTCTTCCAGCATGTATGTAGTAAGGCCTCAAAATAGGCTTTTTTTTAAGGCCATTTTTTCTCCTCGGTGTAATACGAGACACATGCTGGCCAGACCTTAATGCCTTTCAGAGATGCTATCTGAAAGCACATTATGTGATCGTTTTCAATTCACAGTGCTCTCTTTGCCCATGAAGAATATGGTTCCATTTAACAGTGCAGACCATTCCATTTCTCAAGGTTATGCATGGGCATGTAGAGCAACAACAATAAAAGTGGGAAAAATGCAGCTCCAAACCATCTCTAATATGTATTTGTCAGTTGAGTCTCTTGCTATGATTAAAGGCCCAGTGAATTCCTTCCTGCAGGAAAGGAAAGTATTTCTGCAAAGGCATCAGATATCGCTGTGTCATGATAAACTGCCTGCTCGACTAGCTAAAAGGCTGAGGGAAGGAAGAGGATGTTTTGGACCTTGAAAGTGCACCAAAGAATAACAACACAAAAAAAAACTCTTGACCTGTTTGGGAATAGGGTCTGAGATTGAGGCCTCTGTTTTCTCTTTGTCCTAAAGCAGCATTTGTCACACTTTGTTTAGCCTGAACCTCTGACTTGGCTCACGATCAATAGCTCATTCCAGTCGTGCAGCCGGGAGTCAGTGCACATATTTACCTCACGTTTCAATTATGGGACATTAAATAAGATATAGCCAGTTAAACAGAGATGAGTATGTACAACACTCTTTGCGTTCCCTCCTTTAAAACCAATGTGAGGTGGTCATTTAATTCCCATTTGTCCGTCTGAACTCACATGACTGTGCTCCATTTGGCTGTTAAACGTGAGCAATGTCTATCCTTTAGTTGACCACTGCAAGAGGTCATGGCTGAGCGAAGGTTACGACCTCTCCTCCCTGACCAGGCTGTAGATCAGTCGTCACCGGGTCGTCTCTGTAGCTGCAGGATTGTAACTTCACATTACGTGAGAGGCAATAAAACATCACCTGTTACATTATGTCTTCAAATAGGAGCAGTGTTTCAAACTGTTCATGTACCAGTCCAAAAGGGTTTACAGCACTCGCAACGAGTCACAGCACCGATTGTATTTTTTTTCCTTTTCTTTTTTGATTCATGTTTTTGGTCTAAATAATATTTTTTGTGTGTATCTCCTTGCTTCTAGCCGCTAAATGAGGCTCGATCTGAAAGTCACCCACTGCCCTATACCCCTCTGCCCCGAGGATCCAGAGATGCCAAAAACCACAAAGGTAAGGAAAGAAGAAAGACTTTTGGACTTTCTAACCTTTTCCAGGTAGGTGCTTTCTGTACAGATATTCTTCATTGCAAACAAGAGGCAACTCCAGCTATTAGAATACATCCAGAGCCTCGGCCCATGGATTATGTAAATATGAGTCATAACCCTAAACGGATGGAGAGAGTGGGAATCTATTGAACTCGAGACAGAGTTGAAGTTATGTTATCTATTCTTATTGATCTCATCTCATCTGTGTGATGTGTTGATAGTGGGAATAAATCTGAGTAATCTAGGTTAACTCTGATCTAAATGTATGCGTGGGAGCACACACGCACAGTGCGTATACAAGATGAAGCATCCTTGATCTGTTGATGCTAGACATTGATTAGGCCTCATATTGACCCAGTGTAGTCAGTTGATGTAATTATGTAGCAACTTCTTAACATCAAACACTGCACTCCAGGAAGAATGCATCACATTCATTAAAAAGATACAATGCTCTAAATTAATGGTGAAGGCCACCTACTCAGTTTGCAGCAGATACTTGGATGAGATTTAAGCCCTGGAGCTCGATTTTATTATAATAACTATTCCCACGAATCATATTATACAATAAAACAAAAGCAGCGTGCATCAATTTGACAGGATTAGTCATAGCAAACTTTGATCCTCAGACTTGTATCAGGTTTAATGTCATGTATAGTAATTCAGTCTTGGGTTTCCAAATAAAATTCATTTAGTCTCTTAGAAATTACAGTTGCATTAAAATTAATAAAAATAGTTTAGGGTAGGTTCTGCAAAACTGTTGTCATTTCAGATCTAGAGTGTGTTAATGTCTTGAAAGTGTAATTTGTAGTTTCCTCAGGCTGCAGGTAGCCCGGCTCCCAGGGTTGGCCTTGTGAAGTAGCTTCAGCCTAAATTAACAGGTTATTCGGGGTCAGGGTTTTGGCAATAAACACCTCTTTTCAGGGCCAGTCCTGAAATAAATATTTTCCCACTTTGCCCTCCCAATGCAAAACACTCGTGCTGAACTGACCACCACTGTGGCAGCATGACTTATCAGCAGCGAGCGTACAGCAGAGCTAGACCCCCAGCCCACAGCCCTCATTTATGGCGCCAAGGACAGATCTATGTCATGGATGCCGGGACGGTGGCAGCTCTCATCGGATGTAAGGACAGAAAGAGCCTTGTGCTTTGTCAAAATCAGACCTGGCTAAGAACAGCCCATTTAAAGGTGAGGAGATCTGACACATGAAATATTTTTCCCCTCTGTTTGAGATCTGAGCAACAGTGACAGTCTCCATTTGTTATTTTTATGATGCAGCGCTGCAGTCTTAGATAACACAGCTCTCATCTTCGCCCTTCACCTCCTCTCCATGTCCCTGCCTCGAGCCCCTACCCTCGCTCTTTTTCCCCCCGTGTTTATTTACACTTCTTAAACATACTTGAGTTTTCTTTATGTGTGGGAGATGGTCACAGCAACAGTAACAGAACAAAGCAGTGGCACAGCAGTGCTACAACAAACCAAATTATTCAGACAGTAATTCTCAACAACTGAATGTTTACTGAGTTAAATCCAGGATGCAAACAATAGGGGTGAAACAATATGCTGCATAATTTTCTGTAGTTCACTGCAACACACTTGTTTCAATACACAGGGTAAACTAAACACTTCACTACACATTTGTTGAAAACATGATCTTTGCTGTGTTGATAAATTGTAGCATTGGGCAATATTTAGTTGCTTAGTAAACAGCTGATAATAAAGTACACATTATAAGTTGTTTGAGGGTTAATGAAGTGGTCTATTGGGAGGCTGTGTAGTTTCATCCTGACTCCTGCAGTAGGAGGTGGATCAGCAGCATGTCTGACATCGCCCTGTCGGCTGTACAGAGAGAACCTCCCTTTCCTCCTTTCAACCCCATGCACCCAACCCCTCCGCCATGTCACCTGTGTGGAGGCTCCCGAGCCTGGGTGCCAGAGGTAATTACAGAAGCAAGAAGCTCCCAGAGGAGGGCAGCGCTGGCAGGTCAGTGCCCAGGGAGAGAGGGGTGGAAACCGAGGACACAACTCCAGGATAAGCTCCTGTCTTAGTTGGTGGAGGATTCAACCTGGAGGAGACAGAGTAATACAAGGCAGGAGGGGGGTGAAGTGGGGGAGCAGTGGAAAGATGTGCTGGTGCAGTAGCGAAATCTAAATCATAATTACATAGACCACATCTGACGGCAAGATGCATGGACAAAACTGGAGGGAAAGATGAAAGAGAGAGGAAAGTCAGGAAGAGGACTCGCCTTAAACAGTGAACGAAGATGAGACTTAAAAATGAGAGAGAAGTAGACAAAAGACAAAGTGAAGGGGGGGCGGCGGGGGCTGGAGTGTGTCTTGGTGAAGGCGTGACACAGAGTGGAGTGGAGTATATAGTCTGGCAGAGGGGCCTGAGGATCCTCCACTACTGTCACCTTGGCTCTAACTCTTAGTGCTGGTCCAACTGCCAGCTCAACTCTAAATCTCACTGTCCAAAAATGCAGTCCAGGCCTAAAGTACAGTGTGCTTTCATGAAGACTGGACTGTATCACCCCACAGAGCCGAAGCCTGTAACATACTGCATTGTTGTGACGACTTATCACGTCAGCCTGCACAACAGTGTTATTTATTACCATCCTAGGATGACACATTTTGAAGTGAGACTCAGAAGTTCATTTCATAGATCTAATTATAACTGTACTTCAGAGGTATGTAAAAATGATGCTTCAGACTTGATTGATATATCCATATGCACAGTGGAGATTTTAATGAAATACCTTTCATTTCTTCTGTGTCTTTCAATAAATATGCCTTTTTTTTTTTTCTTTTTTTTTTATAGGTATCAGATTAAATTTGATTAGGCCATCCCTCAGCAGTGACAGTAGTAAATGAAAGGAATATCTTTGTACAAGCCGAGTAAACAGACGTGGAAATATTCCTGAAATTCACCTTACAGTATGAGCCCTGGGCCCTTTTAATGTTGTTGTTCTGGGCCTGCTTCCAGCTACTTTGTATGTATGTATCTTAAACACTGCACAACTGTTATTAAAATCCCAGGAGGAAAGCAGCCTTCAAAGCAAAAAAAAAAAAAAATCCTTCCTGATGACACCCATGGGGCACCTCACATTTGTTTGGAAGTTTGCTTTCATTACATGTCGAGGTGATCTGCACTGCACCTCCCCTCACACACTCCCCCCACCCACCAAAAAAATAAAAAATAAAAAATGGAGAAACGGGAACAGATCCAAGCTAAGAGTAAACTGTTTTACAGTTGCTGCACAACAAATAAACAAACATCTGGAAGCATTCAGAGCGGCCCATTAGAAGGGCTCTGGGCTTTGCCAAAAAGGGGTAAATGATGAGGAATGGGCTGTCGAGAGGCTGGTGGAGACAGGGGAGAGGCCAGATGACGGAGCTGTGGGTGCTAAGCACTGCCTTTTAGAGCTCAGCTGGGCTCAGAGAGATCTACACCTGCTGCTATCTTCTCCTCCCCTCCTCTCCTCCACCAGACATCTGGATGGGATACATGACTAATGGATGACTAAACTGCTAGTGCTGAAACTTAGCTGTTGTCATTATGAAAGAAAAGGTTGTTGGTTTGACTGATGACTTAATGTTCTTTGCACGACGCACTTAGTAAAACTAAAAGTGAGTTTGACGGATTTAAAAGATGTGAATGCACCGAGAGAGAGATACGGCTCTCCAACGTCTGTTTATTGGTGCTTGCATAATAACCAGAGCTGATTGTATTGTTTATAACTGCATGGATCAGATGCTGCTGTGATTTTCATAAAGTCCTGTGTTTTTTAAGTGAACACATGTGCAGCTGGTTATTGAATTGTTTGGTAAATTAATTGTTACATTACCTCAGACATCTGTTTCTTTACTCCGTTGTTTTCCGTGCTTATCTTGAGTGATACCTCCGTTCTGTTTGATGTCACTCTGTACTCACAATGAAAACTCTCATCTTTCTGCTGACAAGCTTCCCATTCTGCTTTGGACTACCTTGGCATGTTCCCCGAGTATGGAAACGTCCTCTCTGGAACTTGGTGAGAAAAGACAGAGCACCTTTGACGTTTCCCATTAGACGTATGTACGTGCTCTGCAAGACATTTCACTCAGTCTCGTAATGATTATACCAGCAGGATCTGTCCCCTGATAAACATCACTCTTAAACACAAAGACCTGCACTGGCTCCCACACAAACTAAAATGAGCCATATGGAAAGAGCAAAGTGTAAGCTTTTCCTCCAGACTGTCCCACAGTGTCCTATGCAGAGCTGCTTTGTGTAAACGTTTGTAATAAAGCAAGCTACAGATGATGTGTGCGTTTAACATCAATAAGAAATGACAGAAGATGAAATATTATTACAGAGTATGATATATATACAGATTTCTCTGCCAGCTATACACAGAGCCTTTGTACCAAACCCTTACAAAGTGAATTAACAAAGTAAAGACATGGCCTTCTTCCCAGGTACTGAGTTCATAAAAATGTTTCCCGTGCACTCGTCACTACATGAAGGTTTTATTTCTTTGCAGCCGTTGCCAGTTGTCGAGCCGATGAGGTGATCTGAGTTTAGTGTGCGATGACTGTGTGTTTTGTTTCCATATCAGACATTGTCATGTAAGTTACAATACAGCTGCAAAAGATGAAAGCTAAAAAGTAGATGGTACTGTTGTTTATATGGCCATTTCACTACAGTAACTACTAAAATATTTACTACATTGTACCGTGGACTTGCAGTACAAGTACTCAGTTCCTACTTGGCTGTTTTAAATATTCACTTTTTACATTTTTCATTTTGACACCTTAAGAAAATTAAAGGTTACATGTTTATGCCTCAGTAATAATATTCTAGGCAAAGGTATGATAACCACGCCCCTCTGAACATTAACCTTCTGCTCCATAAGTTCTGTTTTGATAACATTGCTGCTTTACTGTAGTTTTAATGTTAGTTTTTACCACAGACTGAATAAAAATGGACAAAGCTGACATGCCATCATAGGTTACTTTTGAATATGAAGACAGGAATGAGGAGGTGGGTCCGACCGGACATGGCTCGTTGTGTATGAAACTCCAGTTCAGGACCACATCTCATTGGAAACCAGACCTGTCGATCAAACTAAGCCCGCCCCTTAATATACATACAGTCAAAAGTCTGGACACCCTATAAAAACCTATCTGACCAACTTTTACTGAAAAGAAGTGTCACAAAACATATGTAAAATACAACTGAACACATATAGCAACCAAACATGTCAGGTAAATATTCTGTGAACCAGCAAAACATCCCCAGACCATAACTCTGCCTCTCCTGTGTTTGACAGTGGGAGGAGACACAAGTGTTTTCAATCATGTTAAAGTCTGAAACATATGTTATTAGAGTTAAACGTGATGGAGAACAAGCTGGGTAGATCCATTTGTGTGTACACGGTCTTTGCTGTCATTGGAAAACCATTGATTTCATAGGGTGTGTCCAAACTTTTGACTGGTAGTGTACTTAATTCTGAATTTGCCTTCAGATGGACCACAAGATCACTAAGAAGAATTCACATTAGCTGATGACATGAGAATAACGTGAAAAAAGTATATATTTCAAGATTGAAAATAACTATTTTTGATTTGAAGTCAATTGGAGCCCCAGGTTTTTAGACCCAGCATCTAGTGGCTGTCTGGAGTATTGCACTTTTTTCCACATCGGCTTAATTTTTGAAACCTGGTTACTTCATCCATTCTATATACAGTTTATGGCTTTCACTCATTTTAAAGTATTTTTACTCTGTATTATTAAAAAGTAAGTCATTAAGTTGCTACTTTGCGCAAAATAAATAGGATACTAATTGCTGACACATATTGATAATAAATTGTTTTCCAACTCTTGTATGGCATCAACACACACATGAAAATTCAATCACAGTCACATCAATCTCCTCTTTGGCAGTGTAGCTCCTGCTGCAGATCACAGCTAGTATACACTCCCCCTGTATAGGACAGGCTCTATTTCCTTTATCGGAGTCAGATGATGTGATATTATTCCTCCCAGGAGTGGATTGGCTCAGCAACATGAATATCCATTTAGGCCGGCCTATGGAGATGGATGAGGGGAGAGGGGACGAGGCAAACTGGGCATGCAATCCTTCACCGCAGCTTCACATAACACTGACTGTCCGCATCCAAAGCGATGAGAGCTCATTTTTGGAGGCAGGCCTGTCCTTGTTATTACTAGCCCTGGAAATCACCTCTACATTTTCTCCTTCAGAAGCAGGCTAGATTAAAATGCCAGGATAACCTCCTCAACTTCCATGACAGGCGTAACTGCCAAACTGTGACGTGCCAGCTCTAAACTGCTTTGAGAAAGCTGCCTTCCACCAAGTGTCATTATCTCTCCGTTATCGGATGGCACTCCTCTCACAGTGTGTGAATAATTCTGTTTGTGCAGGGTTTGGGGAAATGTCAGTGACACTATTGTTTTTACCTTGCCGTTTGATGTAGCTGAGAGAGTCTCCTGAGTGTCTTGAGTTCTTAAACTGATGTTGGGCGTATACAGCGAAAACTTAAAGTGTAAAGATAGGAATGTCAGCTTCTGAGCTATTCTAAGATATTTGTTTGTTAGCTCTTTTGACTACTGCTATAAAGGTAAATATTTCTCTCTGTGATATTCTGCTGTAATAAGGGCTGTTTCAGTAAAAGTATTTTGACTGAAACCATCCAAGCAGTTTCATTACGATGCCACAGAATCAAATTAGACATTTTCGATTTGTCTAAAATTCAAATGAATCTGATGCTGCAGTGTTTGTAAAAACCGATGCGTTACTATATCAGGAAAATTTAGCAACAGACAGCTTGAAAGCTCACAGTCATACTCTCAACCTCCTCCATCCATCACCAGTAAAATATGATGATTGCAAACTTTGAGGCATTTTCTCAGCAGCGGGAAAATATGGAGCCTCCTAAATCTTTACTGTCCGTGACCATTGCAGACAAACCTTTGTTATTTATAATGACACAAACCCAACTGGACTCACCCTTTAAAACTTCAGGCACCAACAGACATAAGTTTGTTGGCCGCTTCTCTTAATGTGTCAGATGGATAGACAAGGACATGAGTTTCGGCCAAGTGGGCCCAGCCCTCTTGGAAAAACATACTGCTGGTGCTCTGGACCTTGGTCTACTTCCCAGTCGCACTGGTCATTCTCAGGAAGGTAGCAGAACATAAATCATCCCAAAGTGGATAGGTCTGCTACAATAAGCTCGGATTCAGATGCAGCTACACTACTCATTTTCCACAATGATTTGTAGATGTGGTTCAGGACGACTGAGATGCGGTCCGTACGTTCAAGTCTTACTTTCAGTCAGAAGTTGGAGCAGGTTTTTGTAGCCTTCGTGGCTTCCAGAGGTGGGAGTCCATCATGGTAATTTAAGATGGAGGTTAGCTGCCAGATGGTTTTGGATATTTTTACAGCAGGATGGATATTGGGTCCACCGGTTTTCTTCTGTGTCAGTACCCCTTGAAACAAATTGTTCTGTGAGCAGGCGGAGTCTGTCTGTATGAGGGGGCTTGCTACCCTTCATCCTGATGAATAGCTACTAACACACAGGCAGATGCTAGACAACTTGTCATTCTGCTGGGGGACAAGATCAGACCAAAATAAGCTCTTGCAGCTTTGTAATTAATGTGTTTTACCAGGGATGTTTAAACAAACGTCTCATATTTTACACTGGCTGAAAGAGCAAGTTAAGAAAACTAGAAATAGAAGTTGTTAAATGTATTTGTCTTGTTGGTTTTTATGGCATGATACATCTTTAATCTGCTTTTTTAAATAAATGGTGTTTTGAGTCGACTAGATTGTAATTCAAAGGTAACCGATCTCACACAGTAATCGTTCAAGATGAGAACTAGTCTGGTTAATGGCTCAAACAGATTAGATTTCAATTCACTCAGCAGCTAGTTTATCATGCTGCATGGCTTCACAGCTGTGCTACATCACTGGGCCTCTCTGTCAGGCATCCTAATACATGCCTCGAAATTATTAATATTCAGTGATAATTCACACAGCAATACGAGGTGGACACAGTGTGGCACAAACACACACATACAGCTACCTCGCGGTTTTTCATGCATAGTGAACAGCTTTGCACCACATCACTACAACGCATTGTATTTGACTGAATGTCTCATTTCAAAGGGGTTAGGATATATTAAAATGTACCTCCCCAAAGTGCAGCTGTAATAGAACAGACATGAGTACCTATGTAATCTTACTGTTATAGTAGGATGGTTTTTTCACAAGGTTTACTCAGTTTAATTATCACATACACAGACATCACACAAACATCACACATCCAGTCGTATTCGATGTGGAACCAGCCTCAAACAGACAACTACTAACACTATAGATTACATTATGGGCTAAAGCTATGATGATATACGCTAAGGCTACTGGTTTAAAATACATTGCCATACTGTCTTCTTAGTAATATCTGATTTGGAAAGATATAATAGAAAGTTTTATACATTAAACACTCATTCACATACATGATGATGCAGCTTTTTCAAGATGCTTAGATCATGAGAACATTTGAACTGGTTCTTATAAGATTGTGGTAGTAGTAGTAGTAGTAGTAGTAGTAGTAGTTGTTGTTTTTATGTCCCCAGTGCAGTACAGATCCAGTATTTTAAATAGGAACAATGGAAACAGTCAACATAGATAAGGCTCAGTGTAAATAAACTATGAACCACAATTTATTATGACTTAATATTATGTTAAGCTAAATTTTGTGAATTGCAAATTTAGTTGCAAATCAAATCCATCATTATAAAGTGATTTTTTTTTTTTTTTTACAAGAATTAGTACAAGTACTTCCTCACAAGATTATGTGCAACATTTCTACCAAATTAGACACCACGAAATTTTGTAAGCACTAATACACAAACATGTCAAGAGTGTAATACACTTATCCAAAGTAGGCATGGCTGCTGACACTTTTTCTCCAGAGTGTTGTGGGTCCTGCTACATCACACGCACACACTGACACACTCCCAGGTACCCTCAGTGCTCAAAACTATTGTGGTGGAAAAAGCTGAACTCATCTGTCAATTATGGTAAGCTCCATTGGGCCATTGTCTAAACTGTTTTCTCACTCTCTGGATTCACTCTGGTGAATCCAGTGATTTATTGTCAACTGCCTCAGCATCAATATACAATTGGGAGACACTAAGCTGTGATGTCTGAACACAAACTATTGTCAGAGTATCAGCATAGCTCACATTAAGTGCCATTTAGATTATTCATTGCATTGGGTTGTGTGAAAGCCTTGTTTGGATTTGCTGCTTGTAAAGAGAGGAGACGGCCATTATCCCATATGCTGGGATTCCAGTGCTATGGATCTGAGCTTGTGTTTACTTCAGATTCACTCTCCAACTGAATGAACCCTGTCAGAGCTCGAATCGAACACAGACTCGGTGTCGCACATTTTGTGGGTCAGCTTGTCCTGCCCTGCCTCGGAGTCCATAAGGTCAAATGGATATGAATGTCAGAGCTATTTTGTTGAACTGACATGCATTTTGTCTCCTTTAAAATATGAAAGGGAACCTCGAAGTAGGGAGTAGTGTGTCTTTTATGGTTTGTACAGGCATCAACATCTCAGCTCAACCAGAATGAAAAGAGCGAGGTCACTGAAATGCTAGGAAGTCCAAAACAACCTTTTAATCTGTCACTTTGATTTGCTTATTAAGTCCCTTTAAACAGACAGAACAGGTTTCTCTGTCATGATAATATGAGCAGACAAGTTATTTCACCATCATAATTTGATTCGTAGATAGTTTCTGGCATGTTATGTCGCTACAGTGCAAGATGATTGGATTGACTGAATCTTTTTTTTTTTCTTTTCAAGCACATGAATTTATCCCAGATTGCTGTGATTTAAAAGGTCTTTTTTGCTTCATCCCCCCTCCCCTAGGACAAACATGCATTCAAAACTAAACCTTCAAAATTGGTTGCCATCAAACTGCATTACATCTGCTCAAAAAGATGTATTTTTTTGTTTTGAATGTGCATTTGTGTACAGTAGGTGGTGTTTGCTGAGCTTATGAGCTGAGTGTTGGGAACCTCTCCAGTAACTCTAATATATGCTTCATTAACCAGGGAAACACAAGTGTGATTGAAAACTTTGAAAACAAATTATTTCACTGCAAACAAATGAAACATTTTCATTCTTCTGGGCGTTGAGCGCCTGAAGAGCCTCAAAAGAAAGCTAAAATATGTCTCTCCATTTGACACCATTAGCAAGTGTTAACATGTAACCTTTGGCAGCGCTGGCCAACTGCTCCACACCATTTTAGGCATCCTTTGCAGCAGCATATTCTGAGTTAAGGACTTGGACAGCTGGATAGCAGATATGGGGCAGAGGGCATGATATTGGATAAAGTGAAACGAACATATCTGGCGGTGGGATTCCATGTTTGTGTGTTTCCACTGTGACCCTGAGATGCAGTGTCTCAGGGCTAACTAGCTGTTTGTTTTTTGCCCTTTGGTCCATTATGTTTTTGAATAAACACCAACCTTATTCTTTTTTTTTCTCTGGTTTTTTCCTCCTTTCATTATACCCTTGTGGTAAAGGAAAATATATTTTGAAGTGGATGTGTTATTGTATAAGAATATACCCACTGTAGAATATGTTGAACCATCACCCAGGTTATTGTTTTATTTTGTGTAGCAGGCAGTAGATTGTAATAACAGGGCTGAGAGGATGATATTAAGATAACCTTGGGAGAGAAGCGATAACACAGCCATGGGTGTCTGTCCTTCCTGCCATCACTAACCCACTGTGGCATTTTGGCTGAGGAACAGCTCAAGCTACAACACTTATTACAGCTTATTTGGACTTTTTTATGCAATATTTGAAATAATGCAGCATAGCTTTTTTTTGTGCTATTGCACAGTTGTAGAAAATTGCTTCCTTGGCCGGCTTGTATTGTGAAGTGTTGTTTCCCATTAGAGTATGGCGAGGTAATCCTGACAAATACAATGAACAAATCAAGGGCATTAGTGCTGTGATGTGCAGTTGATAATATTTGGCTTCATTAATTCCCATGCCCTGAGATGACATCCCGCCCCTATTAGGTTTGAAATCTCATCCCCTTCCCCTCTATACCTCAGCTGTGGCTCAACCAAGCAGCCAAGCAGATAATACGCTCTGAGCTCTGAAACATGTACCATTATAATTAGCTTTGTCAGGTCCTAGCCCCTACAACCCTCATGCAGATAATATGATAATATGTCTTCATAACCGGCTGACCTTACATGCTCAATATTTCTCCCCTTATGAAGATTACATGTCAATAAAGTAATTGAGTCCCGGGGTGTGTGGCAAGTGAAGATTTAGGTTATTGGACTTTTCGGGGCAGTGATGTACGAGCGTTATTATTCTACCTGTCAGGAGATGTGCAAGGGCTGAGGACAGTCCGAGAGTGTCAGAGGGGAGGGGGGGAGGAGAGGAGAGGTGAGGAGGAGAGGAAGAGAGAGGGAGGCAAAGATAAGGGAAGAAGAGAAGAAGAGAAGGGAGGGCGCAGAAAGAAATTAAGTGAGCCGAAGAGGGACACGGACAAGGGAGAGAGTGAGGAAGACGGAAATGAAGAGAGGAGGAGGGAAGACTGGGGAGAGCAGAAGAGGCGAGATCATTTCTCACGAGGAGGGACAGATCCACAGTTAATCATTCCCTCACACCTTCATCTCTCTGTCCCCTTCCTCACTCTCTGCATATGAACAGGGGATATGTCATATTAATTAAAAGAAATAGAGTTACAGTGGAGCCATCCATCTGAATGGGGCACGGGGAGGCCAGAGGGGCATGAAATATTCCACACAACACAAACCTATCATCACCTCAGCCTCGCACCTGATTGGCTACCGCGAGTTCATCAGTTTAAATCCTGGCAGGAAACGACAACACGTAATTTGACATCATTTTAAGCTGCAATGTGATGTCACTGGAATCATTTTTTATCTTTTCAACCCTGCATGTACAGTATTTGTAGGTAACAGACTATTTCTGTAAATAATTTAGAACTCTAGTAGACACCCCACACTGTACATGTACATTTATATTAACCTATGGACCAATGCTATGTGTGTCATCTCATTGTAACGTTTCACCAAGAATAAACCTGTTTTTAAATAAGCTTTTTTAACTTTTCCACATCACTAGTAAAGTACAGGACCTACAGATTCTTTATTAAATGTATGGTGTGAATAAGGTTTGCTCACTTTGACTTAATTCACTTTGAACAGATCATGTGATACAAACGTGAATTCTTCCTCTGTTTTAAAAGTTACCCGTGTAGTAATCTCTTCTCCTTTTTTTTCTTTTTTCTCTGCTGCATTTAGTGACAAATTGCACTAAATGCCATATGTCAAGGTACCGTTTTGCCCATCATAATTTGACTGTCAGTGCTAGAGACAGAGGAAATGGGATGTGAAAATGAGTGTGGTCGATTGAGGTCCAACAATGAAGGTTACACACATTTTCAGCTGCGAGAGAGACAGAAGCAGGGGACACACAAAGGCAGGGTGGAAGAGCAATGTTAAAGGATATTTTACCATGTCCTTTTGGATTAGGCCTGGAGATTGATATCTTCCAGTCAGATGAAGCTCTGATGTGAGTGATCCAGCCCCTCCATCATTGTGACATGCGGCTCTTGGCTAACGCTCATCCGTGTTGATGGGCACACCCCACGCCACAAGGGCCCTGGCTAACATACCCACCTTCCTCTCTCCCCCGTCTCTGTCTGCCTCTCTCTGCCATCTCTGTTCTTTTATTTCTATTGCCCTTCTCCCCTGTTTTCTGTCACCATGTCATGTCCAATCACTGTTTGGCTGGCCAGGCACTCAGTCGGGCAGGCAGGGAGCAGGAGCCCCAGGTAGAGAACTGCCTAACAGGCGTCAGGATGGGCACTGAAATGACTCTAATAATGGGGTCCCCGTGTGGCCCAGACTGGCCAGTCAGTTAGCAGGGCCAGGATGGGGAGTAATAAGTGTTTGATGTCTGCAGGGGAAGGAAGTGTGAAGGAGTACAGCCAACCCCGGGCGCCGCGGTCAGGCAGGTGCGGCCAGCC
>OOFC01021759.1:0-26924 GCA_900323345.1 Pseudochromis fuscus
ATATATAAAGTAAGGACATTTGTGAATTGTAAATTATTTCTTTGTTGTCTTCTCTGCCAATGTCAAACAGGTTTTGTTTTTTTTGCTATTGACTCTTGTTTGGTGTTGTTTGAATGATTGGATCATTAAAATCTGAACAAACAAGAGTTATTGGCAATTGAACAATTTATTCATTTAACAAACAGGAGCCTCAGTAACATGGGAAAGAACCATACACTGCCACAACAGCCTGGCACCTTCTCTTCTGGTCATCAGTCTGATCACACACTGCTGTGGGTTGCCATCCCATTCTTCAACCAGAATTTGTCAGAAGTCGGCCAATGTGGTTGTGCTCCTCACTTTGGCCCAAACAGTGTTGAGGACTGCTGGCAGGTCATTTCATCCTCTCCACTCCCAAATTCTGGAGGTAGTCTCTGATAAACCCCACTCTGTGGAGGTGAGCATTGTCAGTTTGGTCTCAGACTGTGGAGATATCGGATTGCCACTGGTTGCAGAATTTCATCTCGATATCTCTCTGCTTTGAGATTGCCTTTGATAATGACAAGCCTCTTTTTTCCAGTGAGGGAGATGCCGCCCCAAACATCACACTGCCTCTACTAAAAGATGTTACTTTATTGGTGCAGTAATATTCAAAGCATTCTCCGCATGGTCTCCACACTTTGACCCTACGATCCAAGTGCCGTAAGCAGAATCTGGACTCATCACTGAACATAACATTCCTCCACATGTTCAGGTTCCAGTGCAGCTGCTGCCAACACCACTGCAAACAGACACAACTCACATACTCAGCTCTGCTTGTCATCTCTCAAATACATGTTACTTAAAAATGTGGCACTATTTAAAAGAGAAATAAGCAGATTTTCCAATGATATACGATTTGTTACCAAGAAGCTTTGTTACAACAAAGAAGCCAAACAAAAATTTACTTTTTGTGATTAGTTTATATCTAGATAATTTGTACTTAGTATGCATATATATGTAATTTATTTGTATAACATATTCTCTTTGCTCCATTTATTTTTGAAAGGACAGTGTAGAAGAGGTCATTGTTTTTTTTACCGCTGTGTTTCGCATTTGCAAATCCCCTCACTGGTTATACGAGATTCACTTAAGTTTCTGTGATTAAAAAATATCAGAGGCTCCAAAGCCAACTTGCACCACAACTGACTACACTGAAATTATCCCATGTCTTTTGGATTGTCTTTTTTATACTGAGAACACTGTTTTCATCAATTTAGACTCCAGTCTGATCTTTAAAACACCACCATTTAAAACATTTGGAAATTGGCAGATATGTGTCCCAATGTAGAAAAAGTGCTCAAGAGGCAATAATTAAAGACTGTGACTCAGTTAATTGTTAGATGTCAGTATTTCACAGCATTTTGTAAAGCTGATGCAGCATGCATCAAAGACCAATCCAATCCAATCCAGCTTTATTTATAAAGCACTTAAAAACAACCACTGAGGACCAAAGTGCTGTACAGAGTTATAAATAAAAAACAAAAAGAATAAATAAGAATAGATTAAAAGAAATAAAACAACTATGCAATTAAAGGAATAAAAATAAAAGAGTACCAAAAATAAAAGAGTACCCCTTAAATAAACAGACTAAAAGCAAAAAAGTACATTCAACATCTCACAGGGTGTTAAAAGCCAAAGTAAAAAGATGGATTTTCAAATGAGATTTAAAGACAGACAGAGGGGGGCCTGTCTGATATGAAGAGCTGCTACAGAGAAAGCACAGTCACCTCTGAGCTAACGCTTAGTTTTTGGTACCCTGAGCAGCAGCTGATCAGCTGACCTGAGAAAAGCTCCTCACCTACTCACATATCACCTGAGGCTTTGTAGCTACAGTGTTCCCTATATTTATTGGTCTCTTTTTTTATGGTTATGTACATCGCACTTCAACCTGACATACCAGTCCAATTCCAGTTGTCCTATTTATTATTCTATAAGAGCAGATGTCAATACTTCATAATGTGAAAGACAAAGCCACACAGTTAAATAGGAATGGCTTTGACGGGATACCAACGATTGAAACATTTTTTTGAATTAACCTTTGAACCTGTTTGAACTGATTTGTTCATTGACATAAATCCCAAGTACTGTCAGAGGGATTTTTAAAAAAAATCATTTAAAAAAAGACTGAGACCAAGCAGGGGCATGATGGTAGTAAAGTGAATTAGCCCAAACTGGTAGTTTCTATTAACCATCACTTTTTTTTTTTTTTTTTTTTTAGAAATGAGTGTAGCTAAAGACCTAAATTACTACCAGCCTGCCAATTGATGCAAGAAATCATCAAGCAAAATCATCAATTGCAAACATGATGAATAATATGAATTTCTCTCATTGGGTACATTTGTGTTCAGTGAAGTCCACAGGAAGGGCAATTTGCAGAGCTGATCTGCAAAAAACCCAACGAAACAACAAAGAAATGTGAATGAGTCAGTAACAGTGTAGCAACAAGGAATGAAATTGCAAATATTGCTGCTTTTACCTGTTGCTTAAGTCTTTGTTGAACATTTCATACGAAAAAAATATGATATATATAGTGCATCGACATTTGGCCTAAAAATACTGAGGTATAATTTTTAGTCCATATTGTCCAGCCCTATTCTGGACTTTCAATCTGAAGACCATACATGCAATACAAAATCAAATGCATCGCATTTGTTCATTGCCTTCTAGTAACATTCATACCAGTGTTTTGTTTTTTTGTTTTTTGTAATCTTGTAGAACAAATCTGCAAGATGCTTTTTGGAAAGAGTAGTGAGTAGAGTTTAAACTTCTACTGGTCTATTATTATTTACATTACACATAAATATGCTGTACATCAATGTACGCTTTTCACAGATGACACAATTTTAAGCTCCGCAGGCTTCCACATATCCTCAGTCTGCATTCAATGCTTCCCAACTGTTCAGTTTTAATCACAGACTATTTTTACCTGTCTGTCTGTTTGTGTTCAAGATAACTCAAAAACTTATGGACGGATTTTGATGAAATTTTCAGGATATGTTGGAAGTGGGAAAAGGAAGAACTGATTTCATTTTGGGGGTGATCCGCAACACCGTCTGGATCCAGGAAGTTTTTTAAGGATTCTCCTCGCAAAGTCTCTCCTCGAAGGCGTCCATCTTGATATGCTAGCGCAAGCGCAGTGCAGTTGCTCATGCCCTCCGCGCCCAGGCAACGTGCTCACATTTTTGGAGCCGTACGTGGACGCCTCCGCGCCTGTTCGCTCGAGCGCTTCCTGACGTGTTCCATGACATTTACGTGACGCGGACCCTCGTGCACCAACGTGGACATGCGGACACGGAAAGTATCAATTGGCCTTAACAGTGCTTGGCGGAGGTCTGCGCTCTCAGAGCACTTTTCTAGTTTTAAATGCAGGAAAGTACATCGTTTTTTACATGTTCACTTAGTACTAATTTTGATGGTATCCACTTAACTCACTCAAGTAGTTTGGCTTGACAGAAATGTTGCTTTTGAACATAATCCAGTCAGCAACAAAATTGGTCACAATATAAATTGTAACATAAATTTATATTTGGCCTCAGGATATAGATCTACTGTTGAGTTCTACATAAAAGACTGAGGTGTTAAACTTTGACAGCATTTGAACTTATTGTACATGATTCTGCAGTCTCATCTCATCGTCTACACCTGCTTCTCCACACTTGGATCACAGGGGTCTGCTGGAGCCTATCCCAGCTGTCATTGGGCAGGAGGCGGGGTACACCCTGGACAGGTTGCCAGCCTATTGCAGGGCTAGCATATAGACAAACAACCATTCACGCTCCCACTCACACCTATGGTCAATTTAGTTTTGATCATTTCACCTAACAAGCATGTCTTTGGACTGTGGGAGGAAACCCGAGTACCCGGAGAAAACCCACGCATGCACACTCCACACAGAAAAGCCCGAGCCGAGATTCGAACCCCGAATCTTCTTGCTGTGAGGCACCAGTGCTAACCACTGCACCACCATGCCGCCCTGTACATGATTCTGTGTTTATTAATTTTGATGTGGCTAACATCTACATCATCTTCAGATGAATGGAAAAAGCCCATATCAGCTTGATTTTGTATATGTGGTAATATCTCCAAAATTGGATGTGTGTGTCCCTGACAAGCTGGGATTTGGTTTGTGATCACATAGTCATGGTCCATCCCCTTCCTGACATCAGCGGGGCTGCTGGTGGCTGTAATGGTGCTAGTGGTTGGAGGGAAAGTGATGGGATAAATGCCATTCTAGGGAAATGAATCAATTATTATCCCCAACAGCTCTGCGTGGCAGGTTATTAATCAGCTCAACATGCGCCGCTTGCTCATCAGATAAGTATGAGACTGGAGTCTGTTTCAATCAGCACTCTTACAGCATGAGCATGATGGTTAGACCTTGATGGTGCTGATAGAAATGTGCTGGCGTGGTGAGTATCAGATGTGACATTGGGAAGCCAGTGGACAGCACACTGTGGAGCTTTTACTCAGCTGAGAGAAGAACCAAATTTATGCTGCAATGATAATGATTCATCTACAGTGAGGGTCCATGTTTTGAAAGCATTATCAGAGGATTATTATCCTCTGATAATTATTATTATTATTATTATTATTATTATGTAATCAAAGTATTAGAGTAATCAGTAATTTAGGCCATTTTAACAAAAAAAAACAACACTCTACACAGTTTATATCCAAAAAGCTGATTCCTTCTCTTCTTAATTTAAAAAGAATAAAAATGCAGAAGGAATCTCATCTCATCTCATCTCATCTTCTAGACCTGCTTCTCCACACTTAGGTCACAGGGGTCTGCTGGAGCCTATCCCAGCTGTCATCAGGCAGGAGGCGGGGTACACCCTGGACAGGTTGCCAGTGTATCACAGGGCTAACACAGAGACAAACAACCATTCACACTCCCACTCACACCTATGGTCAATTTACAGGACTGTATTTTCCGGACTATAATCCGCTACTTTTTTACTTTGAACCCTGCGGCTTAAACACCGGTGTTTCTCATGTATCGGCGACACGAAGCTCGTTAGCTTTTTACAAGCTAGCAAGCTCTGTGCTGCCGATACATTTAGCCTCATCAGACCCGGTCAGAGTGGACCACATGAAACTGTTCGAATAAATTCAATAGCGGCTTCTAGACAGGTGCGCTAATAGTCTGGAAAATACGGTAATCACTTCACCTAACAAACATGTCTTTGGGGTGGTGAGTAATCCAAGTAAAAAGCAATGTAGTGCATTACTTTAGCTGCTGCTAATCTGTCAAGAAATGTAATTACTCTCCAACAGTGGTGATAATGGTTCACAAGTTACCATCCAATAGGAAAACAAAGCACCTGAATCACAGAAAATGGTGATTGACAATGATTTTATTTTTTAGTATCCCATGTCCCAGAAAGACTCTGCTGTTAACAATTAGATGATATCTAATGACCCATTGGAAAAGCCCTGTAGTAGTACTCCTTTTTAATACAACCAATTTTAAAATGAATTGTGAGTAAACCCCAAAGCTGACTGAAGAAATATTATTTCTAAGGTTGTACTGTGTCAATAATCAGTGTCTCTGTCTCGCTCCCTGGTGTCTGACGTGAGGCGGTGTCACTACACCTGACACACCTCCTATCCGTCCAATCACCTATTCTCCAGTTGCATTTACCTCAGATCTCCACAGTCACTCCTCACCACATCTTTCCATCACTCCTTGTGTCATCTACGTCGATCTGCCTGCCCGCCCGCACCCCCTTGACCTGCTCACCCGCCCTTGACCTGCTCGCCCTATTTCACTCACTCTTCCATCTTCCCCACGTGACATCACATCCTGCACCCTCCACAGACCCACCTCAGGGACACTCGCACAGAGAGAGTATTTTGCACAATTCACCTGTAAATGGTCACTAATCTGAATTAAAATGTGTTGAATTCTCCTGACATAACAAACATATTTTATAACAGTTTATTTATTGACGTGATATAATCAGTGAATTTATGTGGATCATTTATTTTTTTAAATTATCCAGTGAATGAGAACAGAGAAAAAATACCAAATAAAAGACTGAGATTTGCTAATTCGCACAAAAAGCATTATATTATGGTTACTTTAGGCACTGAATGAAACAGAGGCAGCAGCAACAAGGCATTCACTCTCATCATTTGGCACCAAGTGAGCCTTCACTAGAGGTGGGGACAATTTCAGGTCGTTAGAAAAGTGGCAGGCACATGTCCATACCGGAGCTACCTAAAATTACACTGCTGATTGCAGCCAGTGCCAGCGGGGTAGATGAAGCAAATGGAGGGTGGTGGGGAGCAGTGAAGAATGTGAGGAGGCATAGGGCACCTTTTTTTCCCGACTGCTCAGCAGGGCTTTACACGGTGGTGTTTTTTTTTTTTTTTTTTTCTTTCCCCTCCCTTTCAAAACCTATCTGTCCGTGATATCAACAGCGAACAGGCCGAGGAGACGAAGAGGAAGAAGCTCTTAAGGTCACACACGAGCACAGAGGGCGGACATCGGAGAGGTACGGTGGGACATCTCAGCATTTAAAAGATGTGTGGGCAGCGTGCTCAGAAATACTGCTGATGTAGCACATGCAGGAACATTTTTCACATACAGAAAAGTAAAATGTGAAGTGACCTTCACCTGGCAGTGTGGCTCTGGAGCAGATCTGCAGCACGGCGAGGAAGACATCTCAGCTTTTTACTGCTTTTTTTTTTTTTTTCAATGAAGAACTACGGGCAGTGGCCTTGATATGCAAGGACACTGTGGACCTAACTGTCTCAGGGACCTGCTCCACTCTGCTGAGTACAGTTCTCCAACAAAATAACAACATAATGATGAGAATATAATACACACTAGTTATGATTACCGTATTTTTCGATGTCAATGAAAAAGAATGAACGGGTCTATTTTCATACATAAGGCGCACCGGATTATGAGGCGCATTAAGCGACTGTCTCTTAACAGGTGCCATTTTGGGCTCCTTATACACACAGTGATATTGTGTTTATTTATTTATTAAAAAGGATCCCCATTAGCTGTTGCCAATAGCACCAGCTAGTCTTCCTAGGGTCCGAAATAATGTGTGTCAGCGGAGTAATATGTACTGTGATTACTCCGCTCAGCTCCTGGCTACGGTAGCCGTAATGCTCCGACAATCCATCAGGCGGTGCGGCTTCGTAGTTTACCAAAGTCATACTAAAACATTTTGACAGGTTTTTGAGCGCCGTGCACCACCATAAAATCTGTTCAAGCTCAGTAAACACAACCAGAATTAATACAAAAGGTGCACCGCATTATAGGGCGCACTGTCGATTTTTCAGAAAATTAAAGTGCGCCTTATAGTCCGAAAAATACGGTACTATAATAAACTATCACACAAACTAGAGTCCTGTCCTCGTAAGGTGGGTAACTGGCTTCACAATCAAGAGATTAATGGAGGAAGTTGGACAAAGAAGGAAGTAAGAATGTGTCCTCCTGAACATTTTTACTCTGTTATGTAACATTTTGGCTTCTTACATGGAGATGAGTGGGAATCCGCACATGAGATTATTGTACTGCATCCAGCCAGTGGTTTATCATCACCAGGTTGCGTATTACTTACTCTAAATTTATCTTCAGCAACTTCAGCCATGCATAGAATAAGCTGTGATGATATTTTATTATCTTCACCTTGACTTGCAAACATTCTCACACTCGTGAATTAGAACAGCTCAGTGTGTGTGTATGTGTGTGTGTGTGTGAGATTAATCGACTATCAAAACAGTCATTAGTTGCAGCCCTAATTGTGTATTTCACCTCTCGATGTCTGTTCTGTGTGTTAGTCGGCAAGAAACAGACTCTCTCTTAGAATTATTATTTCTTTTTGTGGTTTTTTCAGGCACGCTGGAGATGTGTTTTGGCTTACACTCTGACTCAGATAAAGACCCATAATCATCATTATCCAAAATCACAGACATCAGAGCCATGTCTATGATAATTCATAATTTTCAGCCCATTCACTTGCCTGATTTTCTTCGCTGGGAGACGGTGTTTGACGGACGTTAGTTGCCAGATCTGTAGGCTGAGATAGTGGGTAGGATTTCCAAAGAGAGAAATAAAGACCCATTTTCAGAGTACAGACACTAGAAGAGTCAATAATGATTTGATTAATGATTAATTTAGTGATCGGTGAAAGTTTCGGACCGATCAGGGTGTTATATATACTTTCCTGCTCCTATAAACACTACTTTACAGCTTTTTTTTCATACTATTACTGCCATCTTCTTCATCCACTATGTTAACAATATGAAAATGTATTAATTATTATTTCAGAAACATCAGAGTACAGCATGCAGCATTCATCTTGCTAAGTAAAAATATGAAATTTTCTCATTACAAAGAAAAACAGCTATGATTGAGTGGGGAAAAAAATTAGTAGGAGTGATGAAGTAATAATGGCAGACTGCCAAAGTCTTATTGTTCCTGCATCAGTGAGGATTTTTATGAAAGAGAAACTGCACTCCAAACTATCGGCACTGAAATTCTAACTTTTCTGAACTGTCAAGAAGGTAAGCCTTTCAGTTTCTAATATTTATGAAATAATAAAACAGAATAATGGGGGAATGAATTCAGTCCACTTAAATTGATGGAGAGACATTTAAACACCGCTGTGCAAACACTGTGACTCACTGCCCACAAAGCATTAACCTGTTTCTGTGAGAGGAGTCCAGACATGATCAGTCCACAATTAGACCTGCGTGTTTGTTTGACGGCTGAATGATGTCAAAGTCTGAAAAGTTCAGATTATTCCTGGACTCGCACGGCTGACCTTCACATCACTGTATCACAAGGACACAAAACTGTACCACCACATACACACAAGCATCACTCAGGTTTAAACACATCAAAGCAAAAAGCACAAGAGCCTGCAGTCGCTCTGAGTCGGGTGCATACCAATGTGCATGTGTTCGCCAGTGTATGTTTTCGTGTGTGTGTGTGTGTGTGGAGCAGGTGTGGGGCAGTTTCTCATCTCTCAGTACTCTCAAGCCTGAGGCCTCTTCTTTTCAACTTTTTTTTTTAAAAAGTGGGTAGTCCATCATCTGTAAGATTTTTATGGATTTTTCTCAGGGTTAGGAGAAGATATGATCGGATTTAATAGCACAGAAGAACAAATTGTCTTTTTATTTGATGCTTGTTTGGGGTTTTTTGTGTGTGTGTTTGATAAAAGATTAAGATAAAGCTTATATTTGAGTGACTGTTACTTCAAATTCAGACTTCCAGCTCTGAAACATTCACTTTAAATGAACTAATAAAACAAACAGCACACTGTACTGATCTCTATTATAGATAACATGTGTCTTTAAATTATATTAATCTTCTTTTTAGATGAGTGATGTATCCACAGCTCTCGGATCAACAAATCATCAAATTTGCTGCTGAATTCTCTCCCTGCTAAACAGTACAACAGTGTCCCCCTGTGACTTTGCAGCAAAGCTATGTTAACTTTCCAATCCATTAATCCGTAATGAAGTACTGTGGTGGTAGCACTGATATCATTACCCTAGATTGAAAGCAGGCTTTTCTACTCAGGCCCTTCAGCTGATCTGAGTATCTGGGTAGCTGTCTATCAGGCAGCGTCTCAGCTCCACATCCATCCATGAGATACACTCCTCTTTGATCAGCATGAAAGATCATGAAGCGGAAAGTTCATCAAAAACAACCCGGCGAAGTGATGGACGGATAAATAAACACTTCTGTGATTCATCTCGAACATGTTGGCGCCCCGGTCGCCTTGCTACTGCTGGACTGTTGGCACCGCTTAGGATTCCTCTTTCTTTGTCATCTGCTCTGTGGCCTCAGGCTCGATCTGTCTTTGTGTTATAATGACACCATCCATACCCACACAATCTACACAAATACAGATTCTGAACCAGCAGAAGCCATATGGCAGGTTACTGGCCTGCATAATTGGCCTAAACAAGAAACAGTGTGTGTAGTGTCTGTGTGTGCGCGCGTTTGTGTGTCTGTGTGTGTGTGTGTGTGTGTGTGAGAGAGAGAGAGAGAGTGTGTACACTGGCCGCCCCGTCGATAATCATGCAGCAAATGAGCCTGCTGTCATGGCTGTGGTCCCTTGACAGAGATGCTGTAGCCACAGAGCACTCCACACATCTACACACACATACACACACTCGTGCACTGACATGAAGTTAACTGCAACACAGGCTCTCTAAAACACACACACACAGAGACACACACAGACACACATACATATTTCTTAGTCAATTTGGTATCAAATAGTCATTTCTGTAGAAGTGCAAACAACTTCAGCTCTCTATCTGTGATGCTAAGTCATTATTAGGTATTATCATCATAGTTATACAGGCAGTCTGACGCTAGTGTCTTAGTCAAAACATTCAACAATCATAAGTAACAGGAATTTTAGGCAAATTCTGGATTTTGCACTATAATTTTTGAGAGGAAGAGGATCCAATCATTTGATCTTGGCCAAAATGTAATAATCTGTTCATTGGTAATATCCCACCAATCTCTCAAGAATAGAATAGAATAGAACAGAATAGAATGGACTTGTGATCTGTTCAGGCACTGGGAGCACAATCCCCTGCCACAGCATAATCCAGCTGTGCTGCCCTCTTGTGGTGAAACAGCACCACTATCATTATCTTAACACAATGGGCGGCTGTGGCTCAGGTGGTAGAGTGGGTCACCTGTGAATCGTAAGGTCATGGGTTCAATCCCTGGTTCCTGACACTAATGACCTTGACACGCAAGACTCTGAACCCGGAGTTGCTCCCAATGGTGGTTAGCACCTTGCATAGCAGCTCGGTAGCGTGTGTGAATGGGTGAATGAGTTGCCTTGTAAAGTGCTTTGGGACCAAGCTAAGGTCATGAAAGTGCTATATAAATGTACTCCATTTACCATTTACAATACAGGGGACCCAAAAAAATGGGAATTTTTGAAGAGTGTATTGGCAAACGTGCAAAAATTTTTCTTCCATCACTCTTTTTTTCACTCTTTCTTTGTTTTATTGGATTGTTAAAAGATTCCCGTTTTTTGTTTCACCCTGTACAACAACAATATATAACATTCACCCACTATAACAGATGGGGATTTTTGGAGATGACCTCATCCTCTGAGCTGAACTGTAGCTATTTGGGTTAAAAAAAAAAAGAAAAAGAAAAAAAAAACTGCGATGCTTCATCCCAAGTTGGGGAAATCTGCTGCTGCAACAGGCTGCCACCAGCACAGTGCCACTTGGGATTCAGTGTCTTGTCCAAAGACACGTCAACATGTGGACAGACGGAGCAAGAGATCAACCCACCTACCTTACAATTACTGGACAACCTGCCATACCACCTGAGCCACAGCCACCCATTACCCTCGCTCTCTCTTTCAAAATAAATTGAGGTTTGTTGATAAGTTTGTGGGTAATTTTACTAACAAACAAACCAAAGCAGATGAGACCATAACCTCCCTGGAGGAGGTTTATAAATAGGTGAAGCCTGGTTATACTCTGCAACATGATGAACTTCAGCTCAGATAACAGTCTGTCCAAGTTCCTACTTCAGATTACAGAAGAAGAAGCAGGTAGTGAATATTGATAACTGTAACTGCCTGGTCCGAAAGGTTGACATTTACTCTGAAGACAAAGATGATATTGGCCTGACTTTCACAAGAGTTATTCTCTCAAGTCAATAATCCCCCATTTCCCTTTTCCATTTAAAAACAAACATAGTAGTTGATTGTTGAGAAAAACTTCCCGCGGATAGAAATCGCACAATAAAACCGGCAAAGGGAAGGCTTCAAGGACTCCACGTTGATAGGTTCACATTAGACCAACTGAAGGAGCAAGAGAGAGTTGGCCTGTTGAAGGAGGGGTGAGCTAAAGGAAGGAATAAAAGACAGTGATAGCAAAGATTAAGCTCTTCACTGGGCCAATTTCCTCTTACAAGCCAAAAATGGTCTATTATGTTTAAAATTTGGAGTCTCAGTGGAAGAGGAAAAGAGCAGAGATGCAGAGTGGGCTGACGGGAAGAGTCAGCGGTGGCTAACAGTATCTTCAACATAATACCATACCATCTGCTTCCAGTAAAAGCCCAGGCTAAATTTGTCTGGTGCTGTACACATGGTAGTCCGGCAGCAAAGAGCAGAGAGACACTGAGTGGGCAACACGAGCACCGCTGAGTACGCTCACATAAAACTAAGCCAACTGTTACGCCAACTGCCTAGTTCAAACACAAAAAAGCCATTCTATAAATGTCAGCCGAAATCTGCTATGTGCTCCTCTTTATTCGGGAAGACAGCAGTGTAGCGGAGAGTCAAACGTTGCCTCTGTGTTAAGAAGTTGAGCCATATCAAAAAAAAAATAAAATAAAATAAAAAAAATTCTCACACGCAGGACCAGAGAGGGATTTTGGAGGAATACACTGCAGGCTGACAGGACCCACAAATGTGAATCACCATGAAGAGGATGATGCAAACCAGCACATTTCATGAAGTGAGTGCGGTGAAGGATTGTTGAGCTCCACCGAGGCCTTGAGGAAGACATACAGCCTCCAGCGGTGTCATTTTTTTGGACGTCAGCGTGCCTACAAACCTGCCACGGATGCTATTTATGTGGTTGTGCAACTGAATGTGCCGAATTTCTTCAAATAAAAAAAAAAACAGTAGTCAATTAAAGGCCAGGTCTCTGATAATAGTCGACGTTGACATGGTTGACGTCGGAGACCAAATACAGGCTGAGGAGAAACAGCTGAACTACATGACACAAACCTCCAACCAAGGTATAATCCAGCTGCACTGATGCTACAAGCTGAACACAGTCGCCCTCTTGTGGTGAAATCACAATACTACTGGATTAAAACATTATAACAGATCAGGATTTTGGGAGATTTTTTGGGGGGAGAAGATCCAATCATTTTATTTTATTTATTTGTTCCTTAAGTACCACCCTGTATATAGAAATGGACGAAGCAAGTGTGACGTCATCCATTAGTTTGTGGATTCATGTTTTGAAGCCAAATGATCAGCATTTGAAGGTTGCCATGTTGGTTGTTTAGAGCCAGAAGTGACCAAATTTGTATATGAAGGGAGGAGTGAGGAGGCGGGTCTGAGCGTTAAACCCGAGATCATTGTGTATGAGACTCAATTTGATTGATTGATCCCGGAAACCACGCCCCTAAATATTCCTCTCTTTGAAGCCTAATGTCTGTTTACTCTTGTTAGTATTTTCAGATGGATCACCAGATAACTGATAACAAGAATTAACTTTTGCTGATGGCACCAGAACAACATGTGAAAAAAGATTATTGACAGCGATGATTTGAATTGATGTTGAATTGAGTTTGGGTTTTTTTTGTGCCAGCCTCCATTGACCACCAGGAGTATTGCACTTTTTTACACTTTTGCAAATGCTTCAGTTTTAAGCCCTGGATGCTTCATGGATTCTAGATACAGTCTATGATAATACCCTATTTCTCAATAATAATAATAATAATAAAGTAGAGTTCAGTAGTTTTTTTTACATAAAGTTTCTAACAGCTGGACAGAGACAAACACACAAACAAACCAACAAGGGCAAAAACATAACCTCCTTGACAGAGGCCATAAACCAAACAGAGTGCAGCTGTAAAAGTTTCACAATAAAACCCAGTTAAGAAATGCAGAGTTTCCCTTCACTGAAACACTACAGGGCTTTTAATTTGAAATGCTTAAAGGAAGAGTTGATCTTGTATTTACAGTATAATACTGTGACTAACAGTTGGATCAGCTGCACTAAAATATAACAAATTCAACTTATCAAACAGAGGCACTAAAGAAATAAAGGCCTGCCTCTAAAACAAGCTGGACGAGGTGATAAAAAAAGGTGGTGGTCATAATGAGGGGAAATGCATTCTGTATGTATGTGGACATTAGTTTGTTGTCATTATCTCGTGGGAGGATCAAAACACTGCGGACGCCCCGGTTCAGGGTTCAGTTCCCAGCAGCAGTACCCCCAGCTTGGTTGTATGTTCTGACAAACAGAAACTGGCAGTGTGTTCAAGGGTGGACAGCCAGTAAGGGATCACGTCCTTGTCACTGAACCACTGAGTCTGACTGTGTGGTTCAAGCTCCTCTGCAAATAGATAAATAGATGACGTGGTGTAGGGAAGCATGAACCTCAGCAGGCATCACACTCTCTGAGTGAAGCTCCCCACTGGCAGGGGAAAAGAAGTGGCTGGTGATCTGTATCCATCCCCAGGCTACCAGGGGAGTCAGATTATGTGACCACAAACACAGTACTGGGAACCAGGGAAAGACGGGAGACCATAAAGCTCCTGGTTTAAGCAGATAACACTTGACAATATTCAACACACAATTATGAGATTAACACATGATGAATAAATCCAACATTGTCACACATTTCAACATGTTACCCATAAAAACTACAATTTAATTAATCCTACTAGTTGGCACCATCACTCTGATGTGTGGTGCAAACATAGACTTTATATAAAGTGGATGGAGCAAGTGTGAAATCACCCATTCGTTTGTGAAGGCAGGAGATCAGTATGTGAATGTCACCATGTTGATTGTTTGGAGCCAGAAGTGACCATATTTGGATATGAAGGAAGGCGTAAGGAGGCGGAGCCATTCAAATCTGAGACCACTGCCTAATGTGTATGAGATCAAGATTGTCAATCCAGCTAACACCGCCCTTCTTTTTGAAACCTAATATCTACTTCAATGATTTTTTTTCCCCAGATGGACCACCAGATCAATGACAACAAAAATGTACTTTAGCTAATGACATCAGAATTACTTGTGAAAAAAAAGTATTGATTGAGTATCTCATGTACTTCTTTGCATTTCTGAACTGGTCTCATTTCTGAGCCCCACTCCCTTCGTCCATTTGTATATACAGTCTGTGGGTGCAAACTAACAGCTACATTTCAGTACAGTTGTTCAAAATATGACAAAGCATACTGACAATATCATGAATCCGTGGAAAGTCCTGGGTGATGATGAGAAAGCTTCACTTTTCCCCGTGGTGAATATCAGCTTCATAACTGAGCTGTGCTTTGACATAATCTGAAACATCTGTTTGCCAAAAATATATGATCGGTGGGATGCATTCAATTTTTAAAAGTGTTAGAATTTTAATAAACCCTCCTCGATAACTAGAAACTGAGCCTAACGTGCAGGAGATTAAAGCTGTTTTTATTAAATGTGGTTTTCCTTTTTGAAATGTATTTTTGATTGATTTTGATATCTTGCACTCTTAGCTGTAAATATGCAGCAGTGAACTGCTGAAGAAAAAAATATGCATAATCGAGCAGCCGCTAAGATTTCTGTGCCTTCACTGCTTTACAATATTTTACATCGAGATTCGGAAGTTTGCTTCACATGAACCTTAAAAAACCTGTTGGGTTGTTTTTAACCCAACTGGGTAAATATTGAACTAACCACATGTTGGGAGGAAACTTACGGTAAAAATAACAAAATATAGAAAGAAAACAATAAAAATACTGAGCCAAAAAATATTTCTGGGAGGTAAAAAAACAGCCCATCTTGTTTGGTTAAATTAATCCAGCATGCAGTTAGTCCCATATTTGCTTAGTTCTGGGTAAAAACAACCCAGCATTTTTTTAGTGAGTGGGAACCAAAAGCTCCCGACTGTTTTACACTGAATAAGAAGCACCAGTCTCCTAACACGACACCTACAGTATGAATATTTTTAATTCAGATAAAATATATGAAAGATATTTAAGCCCACATCTCTAAATCTCGATAATCACAATTGGTAAGAAATTCAGGCAAAAATAAACTCAAAAAGCTATTTATTAAACCTGTTTTCCTGAGCTGTGCTTTATAATGTTTCTTTGAATCTTTTCCAAAAATCCTCTTTATATTTATTCTTCTGAGAATCATTTTCCATGAATATCAGTGAGATCTTGGCTCAGTGTCGTGCACTTGTCTTTTTGATTGATGGACTGCTTTTGGCATGCACGTGAAAACTGGCCAGGATTCCTCATGTGGACTGCAATCATCTCACCATCTACAACAGGCATGTTGAGGGCAGAATTATCATTCACGCCTCTTCTTCTTCTTCACATCTCTTTATAACACAGCAAAGAATACTTAACCAAGAGCTTACAGATGGGCATGTCTTCTTGTCAGCGGTCGACAGAAGGAAGACAGCTCTCTCAGACCAAATGCCAAGCAAACAAAAATGGAGTCAAAGCAGTGGAAGACTTAAAATTGCAGCATCGATAGAAAACTCAAAGAAAAACATGAAAAAAGTTTTTAATGCTGTCACACTTTACTATTTCACTCTGTGTATAAGTATTTTTATTCCTCTAAATGTCATGTACTAATATTAGTGGCGCAGTGTTTGCACCTTCAGTATCACTGCATTACAGTGACCTGTGTGCAACCTTGTTGAGCTAATGTAAGTCTGCTCCATCGTCTCTGTACAGGCTCTTATTAAAGGAAGGACACATACATGTATTTGTTAAAGTACATGATGATGTATATGTTGCAGCTGTTCAGGAGATTTGTTTGTCCTAATTTTAGGACAGCAAACCAGACATTCAAGAAACCTGATTTTACAGTAAATGGGCTGAGAGTGTGTGTTTGTGTTTGTGTGTCTGTGTAACTTCAGGCAAGGAAGAAGGTTGCAACTGTGTACCAAAAGCGAGCGGCTGCACGCTGCGCTGAGTGCATGCGTGTCTGCCTGTGCTGCAAAGTGAGCAGTGTAATAGCCTTTCGGCCATCCGATACAATAATAAAGTTTGCTTTGGACAGTTAGGGGGGACAACAAGAGTGATTTTCATCAGACAGACAGACAGAGAGAGAGAGAGGGAGAGAGGGAGAGGGACAATGACACAAATGGAAGGAGGACGAGCGAGCAAGAGGCAGATGGAGGACAAAGCTAAATGGATCCAACACATCCACACTGATTCTGACAAATGGCAGAGTGACAGAGTAAGACGACTGTGATACGCACACTCACCCACTGTCACACACACACTGTGAAACTGGAGGCATCAATGGTCGCGTGTCACACTGACAAAAATGGTTTAAAGTCAAACATAAGTTCAGCCAGAATAGTAAAGCAGACTCAAGCAGCAAATAATTGAGGTGTCTGAGGCGCGCGCACACACACACACACACACACACACACACTAACACTAACACTAACACACACACACCTCCTTCACCCCTTCACTGCAGGCTCGCAGACATAAGGGAAGCACGCCTGTCACAGCACACTAAGCCAACAGCTCGCAGCGACACTGACTGAGTGGTCTGGCAGCACTTCAGGTACTGGTATTGATTTGTCTAGAAGTCAAATTACAACAAGCAAGGTAAGGGACTTGAAGTCACATGTTACTGCTACGTTAATGCTGCTACTGTCCTCTTTTAATGGCTGTGATATTGATCCAAAATGAACAAACAGGTAAAGATCTTCAGCCACATTTGTTGAGGTTGGTAAAAACTCTTCAGTCCCCAGCAGAGTCGTCCTATTTCTTTACTCCTTACTTCTTTTTTTTCCAATAAAATATCCATTGAAGCTTAACAGACAGACATGATGTAAAATACGATGTAATCCTCTCTCTATGTGAGCAATAATGGGTTCAAATACACAATGAAGGTAAGAGTAGATGCAACAAGAAAAAGTCTTCGATGGGACCTGGATAAGTGGGAGAAGATGAAGTTTTCCTTCAGTCCAGTGATTTGCAGCGCTGTGGAATAATAAAGAAATCAAGTGAGAAAGATCTGAAGACACAAACTTTGTTATTATCAACACCAAATCTAATTAATGCATATATCTAATACATGATTACTCTCACAGGATTCAATTCAATAATTAAGTGGCCCATTGAAGCTAATCATTCATAATGCAGCTCATCTTAAGACTATGAATAAAAGGTCTACAGACATCCACCACAGGTATTGACAATCAGTGTTGGGAAAGTTCATTTTCTACATGAACTACGTCAAAGTTCAGTTCACAAATTTAAAAATGAACTAGTTCAGTTCATAGTTCATAATTCTACATTTTGTAATAAATTCACAGTTCTAAAGATGAACTCATTCATAGTTCTTTTTTCCAATATGTTGCTGCGAGCTGTTACCCTCAGATTACTGGCATTTCCCCCTTGTTGCCACCCATTCAGTCCACACTAGCAGCAGCTGCAGCTTCCACTCCTACAGCATGTTCTCAAAAACATGAGGAAAAACCTGCTGCTTCAATGGTTTTTTTGTTTGTTTTATTTTATTATTTTTTTAATGAAGAATTATTAAAACAAAAACAGGACAGTCGTCCTTAAGGTGCAAAAGTTTTTCTATTTCATTAATTTTCTAAAACCTGGAAACACTTTTTGATTTTTTTAGTCACTCCCACATACCTTGAAATGCTAGCCGGGTGCTAAAAGTCAATGTGCCGTCTCAGGTTTGCTACTGACGTTGTTGATGTATGGAGTTGCTTTTTGAAACCCGGTGGACAAAGTTTACACAAAAAGGTAAGATTTTTTTCCACCTGCATCATCACTGACCAGGGAGGCAGCGCTGTTGTCTTCCATTTGTTTTTGCCGCGATGCTTCGTATTTTGATGACGCATGCAGCGGTGCGACCGTGTGACTCTGTGGTGGCCGCTGTTGTCAGATTGGTTTCCCCCGACATATTAAGGCCCGTTTACGTTGTGCTTTAGCCTGGTTTTCGCCTGGAAGTCTCTATGGAAATCTGGCCTCTCTTAAACAAAGTTAATCTGTGAGAGAGCGACGTTCACAGACGTCAGAATGAACCCGCTCACAGTAACATTCATCAGGCATTAATGCAATGCGTTCAGTTCACGTTCACCCAAAATATGAACGAGTTCATGAACAACACCGTCAATAATACTGTACATAGGTCTGTTCCTGTATATGAGTGTTAGAGGTCCAGGTCTTAGGTGATCTGCCTCACCAGGATCCATCACATGGATGTATTTCTGACATTAATAAGCACCTGTGCTATTCAGTCATCTAAAAACTACATTCATGGACATAGAAGAATTATCCATCCGGGCAGGTTCCTGTTACTGTTATAATAAGAAACACTTTCAGGCAAACATAGCAACCATTTCAAGAAAAATAGCACATGCAGAGTGATTCATACAGTCACTGAGGACAATCACAGAGAATGAGAAGAGGATGTGTGTTTGTGTCACTCACCAACATGTGAAGACCCTTCACAGTTTAACAACATCCAGGTCGCTCTCCATCATGTGTTCCTCTTCTATTTGGTACCATGACAACATAAGGGAGGCTGAAGTTACTATGTTTATTAATTTAGTTTGACAAGTGGCCAAAAAATGTGGTGTCGTCCTTCAGAAGTTGGTCCCAGAATTCAACATAGGCACGACGTGCTTGGCATCAGTGGATAAAACTATTCACTAATACTTTTTCCAGGTTACCATGGCAGCAAATGATGCGTGCAGAGGCTTTTCTCTTCGGGAAAAAAAAGTGTTTTTGTACATCTTATTCTTCTCTGCTTGTCTGGAGGCGCACATACAGTTGTAGCTTTCTGCTCAACGTCGCCACAACCACATTTTTTGGGGGTTGAGCTCCGGGTGCATGAAGGAGCTGCAGGAATAAAGGAATCAAGGAATCATTACACAACAGAAACAAGAAACATGAAGACAACCAAAACAAGACCAGACAAATGAAAACTGAAACTACACAACAGGAGAAAATCACGAAAAATCAAATACAAGAAATCATAATAAAACTAAATATAGCAGGCATGATGACAACATTTCAAATGACTGGTGAAAAAACTAACAATTAGTAAATACCTCAGCCTTCTCCACTGGAGAGATCTGCCAGTGGTAGGAGCAAAGAAGTGCAGGTTCAGTTCCAGTATGTCCAGACCAGCTGGTTTTACGCATCACCATTACACATGCACTAACTGATACACACAGGCTGCAGGTCAGTGTGGATCATATGAGTGTCACTCGCAGCTGTTGCTTTCACAGTCCACTTGATTCCACTCACACCTTCCAGTGCATTTTTACACTGCTGCAACTAAAGATTATTTTGTCATTTTTAAAGCTATTTATTAAAACCAAGGAGTATCCAAAATGTCCTTCAGTTCTATTTACTAAGCATACTAGATGTGGACTTTGAATTACTTTTTATTATTACTTTCTCAAACTTTTTTTTTTTTTTTTTTTTAAACATGAACTGACTAATATCTCAGTCTTTAAAATGTTACACTGTACCCAGAACTGGTAAATATCTAACAAACATGCTGGTTAAATTCAACCCAGGCTGATTTCACCCAACATTTCATTGTTTTTACCAGAATAATGTAATTTTTATCCAACATTTTATAATTTTTCTCCAATATTTTCTTGTTTTTTATGCCCCATCTCACTGGGTTAAATTAACCCAGTATGTAGTTAGTCCAAGAGTTAGGTGATTTGTCTGACCTTCATTCCAAAACCTCAAAATGCCTTTAATATATATTGATCTGGCAAAAATTTCAACTCATAGTGTTATTGGCTGTCAGTGTTATTTGATGATTCACTTTGTGCTAATCGACAAATCAGTCAATTATTTCAGCACTGCACTTTTTAATTATTTATTTATTTTTTTGACTGACTATAAAGTCCCATAAATGTGGATTTTAGATGGTACCGAGGATTCATCAGCTGCAGCACTAACACACAGTCTGTCTGTTACGTGATCTCTCCGGACTTTAAAGCTCTGTTAATCAATAGTGTGTTTACTGATGTGCTGACCTTCTGTCATATCAGTTACAGCAAGTTAGTATCTGCACTGCTGTTTTCAAATCCCATGTGTGTGAGTGTGTGTGTACCACTCAGCCAGTCATAACATCACCAACACTAATTGAGTGAGTCCAGAAATGAGAAGCATACACAGGTCCTCCCTAAGGGGTAAACAGTCAAAGTCGACATCCCACACACACATGCATGCACACAAACTCATGCTAATGTAATTGATTTTCTAAACACTTCCATACTTTATGGTCACTGCCAAATGAAAACTCACTCAAATAGGTTGGAGGCTAATGTCAAATGAGGTAGAATTACTTCTGTCTGCACCCGCTGTCGTGCACAACCTTTTAAAGTCCACTCAAATGTTGCAGCCGGAAAAGTTTTCCTCGCTCAGTCTGTTAGACTGATGGCCCTTAAGATTCTTTATTCATTGCTTTGTTGTATGTTCTACTTTCACTCTTTGATTTTATTCATGCTTTTCTTTGGAGATTGTAAAGTGAAAGCTACCCAGCCTGAGACGGGGAACCGAGGTCCCTTAGATTTACTGCTTTTATGCAGTGAACGTTTTGGTGGGAGCAGAATCCCTCCTTCCTTGCTTCAGTTATTCTAATGATACCTGATGAAAAACCAACAGTAACAATGGGGGTAAAAAAAAAAAATCACATTCTCCAAATATTTTCATTAATTTTATTTGTATTAAATATTAACAATAAGGACACAGTGGACAAAAATCTTTCAATAAAACATTTCTCATGTGAACAAACAACTGTGAGAGTGACAAAAAAGTGTGTTGGACAAAAACTGAAGAGAAATACTTTGGGTAAACATACACTGCAAAGTATTTTGACCTCCAATCAGCTCATCAGACAGTTCCCGTCCAAGAGATCAAATTTAAAACCTGGACTCTGTAACGACTGGTCGGGGGCTCACAGTAAGAATCTACCCAAAAAGGTTTTCTATACTTACACAGAGTCGCCAACCTGAATGGCAAAAAAGCAGCTTTAATAAATTATCATCATCCACTTTTCTGACACAGAAGTTTTGCAAAGTCACACCTTTCATAGTTAAGAATAGCCAGAGTGCAAAAGGCTGGATTACAAAGAGGGGAAAGGGTCACTCCCCAACTCGTGATCTTTAAATGTAACATTTAAAATGGAATTTATTGGGTTTGTTTTGTGATGTGTAACTACAGCCTGAAATGCTTTGGTAATAGCTCAGACCTCTGACTACATTTGACACTTGTCCATGAAAAAAAGTCGTATTTTTGTTGTGTTTTAATCTCTTTCGTGTCAACAAACAACATATGTGAACCCTAGTATTAAGCATAATGTACACAAACTGTTCATGAACTGATATTAATATAGATTAATCAGTAATTTATGTACAATTCCACATGTCATTATTACAACAATGCAAAAAGAAAAAAAATAAACTTAATTACAGTAAGAGCTAAGACAGCATAAAATCTGTGATTCAATAAAATTACAACAATAACATGATTATTATTATTATTGTCATTTCCATCATGACTATTATCATGACTACTATCTGTATCTCTTAGTGCCAAGATGCTTTTTAGGAAACTGCTCCTATGGCAATAAATATAAATAAGGCAAAAATAATAAATAACTTCCCAAACAAATGTAATGCAGTGTTTTAAAAGCACAACATGCTGCTAAGTGAAAATGAGGAATCGAGGTTTATGGGATGTGCCATGTTTGCTGATGCTTGTTTTTCAGAAGAGAAACACAACATCAGTTCATTATTTCACATTTGGAAGGAAAGCTAATGTCTTGGTGACAGACCTCAGCGCCGCGTTTGAACTGCCGCCTCAGATGTGTCCTGTTCCCGCCGTGACATGTGACAGAGGCAGCAGCCAGCCAGCCAGCCTCTGTGGAGCGTGATTTCCAGTTTTAACGCAGCTGAAACGGGCCCAGCCTTTTCAATCACGGTGCAAAAATACACTCTGAGTGGGCAGTGCACGCGGGGTTAAACGCTCTCGTGTGACATTTCGCATGGTGTCAGCTACGTTATGATGCATGCACCGACCGCAGAGCGTTTCTTAGAAGAGGTCAGCCAGCGACAAGGCATTGTTACCCTCCACCTGTAAACAAACCAAGCAGGGGATGTTTAGTTCACATTACAGCTGCGGATCTCGGTCCAGGTCCTCAGGTGCCACATTACTGCTGCCCGTCTATCCTACCAGGTAGTTAATTGCATTTACCCGGTGTAAAATTACTCCCTGATTAGAAGGCTGGAATGGAAATCGGCAGCGCTGCAGGTCCCAATGCCCAGGACTGAGAGCCACTGCAACAGAGTCTGTAACACATACTCTGTATAACAATACAACCTCTGGATAAGTAGGCTAGGCAGAGGAGAGAGATAGAGAGGAGGAGAAACCTGGGAGATGATGGAGGGGGAACGAAGAGGCGCAAAACAAAGATAGTGGATGAAAATAGAGGAGAGAAACAAAAGCAGCTACAGTGTGCAGGCTGTGGAGAGAGATGCTGGGGGACACAGGGAGGCAGAATAGGTGGAGTATATACATGACAAAACAGGAAGACAGGTCGGAGACAGACGTAAACAAAGGGGACGATGGAGAAAAGTGGGATTAGCAACAAAAGGAAACTGTCAAAGCAAAGCCAAGGACAGTTGTAGCGTCTACCTGTGGGAGCAGAGCGGCCTTCCTACAGGCTGCTCTTCACCTCTACCAGCTCCTTGGCTCGTGAGGCGTGCATTACAACTCGCACACGATTTCTACATCTCCCCTACAGCCAGGTGCTGTTTAGGGACAGACAAGGTCAACAACTTCTCCAAAAATCCAACATGCTCGCTTAGACGCCGGGAGCTGTGAACCACCCGCCCGCGCTCGGCAGCAGGGCGAGCTCCCACCTCCCGCTCACAGTATAAGATTTGTTCACCTCAAAGTCCAGGGGAGAAAGAGAGGATTGTTTGATAGTCTTGTCACTAAAACAGAAAAAAACTAAATAAAAATCAGCAGTAGCAGATCTGACAAGTTTTTATGCAGGAAAAAGGTTGGTTTTCCCACTTATTAAACTGTGACAGGGCCCATCCCCAAGGTGTGAATAATGTACGACTCAGTAGGTCATGGCAGTTACAGTTCATGTAATTTACACTCTAAAGGTATGGGTGCTACTGAACAGCACAGCATAGTTGCTAGACCTATTACACCAGATGTCATTTCATTAGGCCAGGATGACAGAAGAAGTCCTTAAACATACAGTAAACAGACTGGGTGGAAAAACTCTTCTCAAAAATAAGATCAAGGTTTCTGTTTCTTTTTGTGATTTGATCAAGAAAACAACTTTCTGTGCAGTGTTTGTTCTGTCGTTTGCTACTTTAAACAGAATGTGACTCTACTCAGTTGATTGCCTGAGTAAACTTGTCACAGAAAAACATGTCTGCCGAGTGTAATGCCATTATTTGAGACCGTTTTTCTCTTGGAAATGGGTATTGACTGTCATTTAACAAAGCACCAGTGAGTTGTCCCTGGTCAATACCCAGCTCTAAACAACATCTGAAAGGATTCATCCCAAAACCGGAAACATATTTTCCCCATTTTGGAAAAAAAAAAAAAAGATAATGCTGGTTGTGGCAAATGGAAAAATGGCGTTTTGATTCTGTTCGCTTATACAGGTGTCAAAATGTGATAACAGCAAATATGTCATTTTCCACTGACTCTACTATTCTACAGTGATTCTACATGATGTGGGTAATATTGCAACTTTGTATTTCAACCATAATCAGTGGTCCAGTATCCAACTATAACTGTTCATGTGAGCAGAAGGAGGAGCTTTTCTTTCTCAAAACCCTTTGCACACACTAATTTCTTTGAGGTTATGATATGTGGGTTTCCTGTCTTCAAACACTGAGATGGATGTTGATACTGAGACAGTTTTATGAAAAGAAAGTAACCCCCAGATCCCAGGTTTGTTTCACTATAAAAAGTTCACCTGTATTTTCTTTTGAAAAACTAGAAGCATGCAGTGAAAGGATTCGAGCTGTTCATCTAAACACGTCTCTTAATCTGGATTAGATCTGATGTTGGATTTGGCAATGTGAGAATATATCCTTAAAAAATATGGTTAGTCCCTTAATTCCTTAAGCAGCACATGGTTTTCACTGGTAAAAAAAAAGAAGAAAAAAAAAAGGACAAATTAATGGATAGAAAATAAACCTTTACAAATACGCACACGCACACACGTCATCTCTTCATTCAGTTTTAACACCCTGTTATTTGTCCAGATGGTGAAGCAGAGACATCACAGATTGTGTACTTAGATTTGTGTATGTGTGCAGGGATATGAGGTTGTGAGTCTGCGTGCACTTTGTGTGTCTGTGGGCGTAAGCACATCTAAACTGTCAGCATGACACGACGTGGGTGTTCTGACAGGCGGGTGAGTGCCATTTTCATACTCGCAGCCTGATATGTGTGTGTGCGTGTGTGTGTGCTTGGATATGAGCAAATCTGTGAACAAAATGTCAGCAAAGGGCTGGTCTGGATGCCAAAGACAGACAAGGCTGATTGTGAGCGTGTGCGCCCGACGACTCGGGAGGAACTGAGACAGTGAAACATGAGCAAAGTTTACAGAATGAGGAGCAGTTTTTCTTTCAAGTCACACATGTTATGACTTCAGCTGATGATATGTCTGCTTAGGTGAATGGTGAAAATGTTTGTGTGTCCTCAACTGTCCCTCTGCGTCAGAGCTTGCAGTTCGGCAGTATGTAGGGAATGTTGGAGGAAGACATTTTTACGACTGTAGCTATGCAGAGACAGGGGGCCTCGAGGTGGTTGTCCTAATCGGCCGGTAAATGTGGAGGACGAGGAGGACGAAGAGGCAGAGGAAGGAGTAGGAGGAGGAGGGGAGGCTTGCTCAGATGATGAGATGCTAGGAGAGGGGCTCCCTCTGCTTGCAAGACTGTGGAGGCTTGAAGAGGCACTGGCCCCGACTGCACGAGGGATATGGCTGGGGAGATGGTGATCTCCTCCTCCTCCTCCTCCTCCTCTCCTCACCCCACCTGACAGACTCACTCCACCTCCTCCTGGAGTTAAGGACTCAGAAGAGGATGAAACCCCCTCTAGTGGCTTTGAGGACAGAGATGGAACCAGGGTGTGATTAGCAGCCGCCGAACCGGAGCCTGGGCATTGATTTGGACTCAGGCCCGGGTGTGACACTTGAAGCTGGGCTGATGTAGGAGCTTGGGCTGACACCGCACAAGCAGCGGAGGAAAAGTTGGAAGAGCCTGGAGCCAGGTTCAGAGCAGGGTTACGGGCTGCGGACGTTGCCAGGACCCCCTGGTAGTGGCGCTCCTCTCTGGCAGTGTGTCGCTCAGAAGCAGCAGGCCGACCATGCAGGGGTGGATAGTAGTGGGGGAGGTGCTGGTTAGAGAGGTCCCCTCCGTGTGCTGCCCCCAGACCCCGCACTGCTCTTCGGTCCCTTGGCGCCAGGCTGCTGCTGCCTAGTCCTGACCACCGGCCTGGATGATTGGTCTAACAGAGGGGAAGGAAAAAAAAAACAGAAGAAGACAGATGTTAAGGAGAGTTCATAATTTACTCCGTGTCTCTCTGTCTGTCAGGGAGTGTGTCGGGAACCTGCCATTTTTCAAAAATGTATTTACTGAACATCTCTCGAGAGAAAAAGAGTGAGAGTGAGGAAAACACAGAGAGACAGAGACAAATAGAGGGACAGGGAACATGAGAGAGAGAGTCATGTGTTCACTATAGATTGTTAATTGGGTGACATTTGGAGAACGATCTCTTTGGGCTCCTGCAGCTTCATCTAATTGTTTCTAAACCAACCGGAACTCTGCTCACTAAAGAACAGACACACAACGAACCCACACACACACACACACACACACACACACGAAAGGAAGTAACAACATGTGCATGTATGGAGATTTGAGGTATGCACAAATCCCCACTCACAAAGGAGATCGCAAAAGCAATCTCTCTGTGTCTCACACACACACACACACACACACACACACACACACCCAAAATCACACTGGAACCAAGTGTGCGGCATTCACCACAGAAACACAATCTCATCCGACACTGAACCTCATGGGAAAGTAAGCCGAGTTGACATTTGCCATCACAATGGCTGTGTGTGTGTGTGTGTCTTCCTGTGTGT
>OOFC01021759.1:26944-62054 GCA_900323345.1 Pseudochromis fuscus
TTCACTATAGATTGTTAATTGGGTGACATTTGGAGAACGATCTCTTTGGGCTCCTGCAGCTTCATCTAATTGTTTCTAAACCAACCGGAACTCTGCTCACTAAAGAACAGACACACAACGAACCCACACACACACACACACACACACACACACATGCACACAATGGGGAAGATGGCACATAAAGCTAGATGGCAGAAACAGGAGCCACCTGTTCTCTTTCACACTCCACTGCACCCCCTTATGCAACATATCTCACCACTGCCCCCTTCTCTCTCTCTCTCTAACTCTCTCACACACACACATACACAAACACACACACACACACACACACATCCAAAATCACACTGGAACCAAGTGTGCGGCATTCACCACAGAAACACAATCTCATCCGACACTGAACCTCATGGGAAAGTAAGCCGAGTTGACATTTGCCATCACAATGGCTGTGTGTGTGTGTGTGTCTTCCTGTGTGTGTTGTGCATATGTATGAGCATGTCTCTGTGTAATTGTACACACGCACACAGTGGATGCGTGTGCAACATGAGGCCCGTGCGCCTTCCTCATATTTCCATGTGTTCGTGCATGCAAATTAAAACTAAAAGAAATGTAATTACTGCGTTGAGGCTGTCGACAGAAATTTAATGTGAGAGGTAGAAATGTAATTAGCCGGAACGCAGCTAACTGAATAAATACTGTATAACAATGGCAATGCTAATTCAATGAAACGGTTTGTATTTCATGAGCTAATACTGTCGACCCGAAATCAAATTGAAGGCCGAGAGGAAGTGGAGGGATCACAAAGAAACAGAAAGGGTGAGGGTTTGTGTTTTACAAATTATGCTAATTGGGGAAATAAATGTTAGCTGTGATGTACAACTGGACAAAGAATCACAAGTGAGACGAAGCAAAACACAGAAATGAGGTGTTAGGGCAACGTTTCCTTACTTACATGTCCCGATATAAAGGGCAGCATACGTCTGCAGTGGACAATATGCTAATTTTTGTTTTTTAATGGTGTCTTTGAAACATTTTGTTGCAAGGAGATACTGGGAGACACTGTCCTATTTCCCACTGCTGACCTGTCTCAATGCTACAGCAGAGCAGCAATGTTAATACCACTCACTCCCTGGCGACTGTAATTCGACTACTTCGTCTGTCTGTGTATGTCCAGTCTGTGCAACATGTGTCAAATTAGTGGTATTTAGTGATGCCATGTGGAGTGAGTTCAACGTATCCTGAGCTATACACCAATGCAGCCAGCGTCACACTTTTTATAATCTTGGGTTTAAAAGGACAAATTATGGCATCAGCTCTACTAAAAGTATATGCTGGCTCATTAGATTAATACAAAATGTAACCACTTTTGTACACCTCTAATGAGTATATGAACAGAGATTTAATAAAGCAGTCTTTTTCATGCAGTAAAAAGAAAGTAGTACTAATTATAATATGTGGTTGGAAAATTCTGTTGGTGCAATGGCTTGTGAAAGCTTCCAGCCCCTGAACACCACCAGACTTTTAATATCTTACTGTGAGGTGCTATTTCTAGCTTCTTTTTTTTTTATGCATTTCAAAGTATGAAAGGATTCTATGAGGATTTAGCTGTGACTGTGCTGGGCTCTAATTTAGTCTGAGGCAGTATGGAGTACAGGGTGGGGTAAATATGATAAGTAAACAAGGTCCTGGGGAAAAAAACAAAACAAAACAATAATCAGGGTCGACCTTTCTTTGAACCTTTTTGTTCTTGATATTGATCAAGTCTGGGCAACAAGGATTCACTTACTACTTAAAGATAACAAGGAGTGAATTTCTTCTTTACATTTGTTTTCTTTACTCTTAACTGACACCATAAGCCAGTCCCACTATTTCTTCTAGAAGAGAAAATATTATATATAACATACACATCTAGACACGGTTCATTACAAAATATCAAAAACTACAATATGGCAATCTTAATCTGTCCATGTTGCTTCGAATATCCCACCTACAGAATAGAGAAGCATAAAAACCATACCTGACATCCCCACTGGCTCATCTTTAAAAATTCTGATTCGAAGCCAAGCAATTTGCACTTAACAGTTCAGTCTCAATATGCTTTCATGTCCGACTGTGGAAAAGAAAATGAAAAACCGCAACAACACTGCCAAAACATCAAACAGTGTCGTTGTCTATACAGCTTACTTAAAGAGCTTGGGGAGTGCATCTCTGCTTTCTAATGGGCTCTAATGGGTGGATAAACAGTACAAGACTTCTCGCAGATTCTGTGATCTAATTAAGAGGAGTGAGAATTTCTATTCCAGCCAAATTTTCTACATGGGGCGCTTTGAAAAAACATGAGGGAATTGCCATAGTGTTGAGTATGTATGATGGTGTTGTAGGTTTATGTGGGACAGCTTAATTAGGGCTAAATCGCTAATCTTAAAAAAAATAAATTAATTAAAATCTGTAGTGATTTTGGAGATAACAACAGAAGGTAAGGCGAGCGCAGCAAGACACAAATTGGCAGACAACTTTGAAAGAAAAAATAATTACCAGGCAGAGTAAAAACAGTTGGTTGTAGAAACATATGCTCCGTATCAAAGGGGGCATTTCTGATCCGAAGTCAGGAAAACATACACTTAACAAACAAAAAAAAAAATCAAAAAATAATGAACCGAACAAAAGTAAAGTGTGGAAAAACTTGGACAGCGTGTATGTAAGTGCAGACAGGAAGGGAAAGGTCAAGCACAATGAAAAGTAAACAAAAAAAGACAAGAGGAAAACTAAAGACAGACGAGTGAGAAGGTGATTAAAAACTGAGATAACGCAAAATGAGAGCAAAAGTAGAACAGACAGCAAGGTGCAGAGAAAAGAAAAGAGAGCAGGACTGATTTACAAACTCAGGTGTCCTTTCTCAAGTACAAGCTCTGCGGCAAGCAGGCTGCCTCTCTGCCAGTGACAGAACGGCCTGTGTGTGTGTGTGTGTGTGTGTGTGTGCAAATACTCTGGAGAGTCTCTCTTTCACACAAGGTCCTATAAATACACACACACAGATACACACATGTACACCTAGGTAAATCAGAGTGATTTAAAGGAGCCCTCTCTTGCAGCCTCAGTTTTTATTAGGCAGTGAAGAATGCAGCAATGTTGTAATGGCTAAGTTTGCATAAAAGAGCTCCTTAAACCCCTAAAACAACCCTATACAATGTCTGCTATCGCCTGTCTTACTAATGTTTATACCGGGGGAGAAGAAAGGCGGGAGATTTATTTCACGACTTTGGTTCTCCTCAAACTACGACTAAGTACGGGTGTATCTAGGTGTAACACAGGCTCGGTGTAAGCAAAGCACTCCTACGGTAATTGCCATCAATCACACGCCATGGCTCGGTATCCCTACGCCCACACTCCCTAATTCTAACGAAGGCCATGGGGATGAAATGCATTGGACCCCAAAAGTTTCCAACTCTTCACAGTGAAATTAGAGAGGCAAAAGTTTGTCAATGCGAATTCTTCTGTGACACCCACATGCTTGTGGAACAAAGTATTCCTGCGGTTCTTTGAAAGTGTGAAACACTGGGGTGTTCAGTGCAGATACAATAACAGTGCAGTACACCCACACAGATGGTACTCTAAATCCTATTTAGACTATAACCAAATACATTTTCTGAGCGTGATGCATGAGTCCAAACCATCCTACCTCATTCTGTCTACCTTTATGTGAACAGACAGTCTCATTCATTTTTATTTGCATATTTATGTCTGGTGTAACAGAAAGGTAAAGTTAGCAATGCGCAAAAAAAGCCCACAGTCCAGACCATAAACACGATTTTTCCTTTTTAACTGTAATGATTCTGTTGTTATTGGGAGACAAACAAGCCTCTTTGAGCTCCAAGGTGGGAGCGAGTGCATCACAATCATCTGAAGAAGACTTAAAAAAAAAAAAAAAAAAGTTGTAATGCACTACTGGTATTACACATAGATTTACAACAGTTTTTGAAAATGGAGGAGTGATCAAATGAGCTCAAACAAGCTGAGAAACATGGTGTCAGCTCTCATGAAATCTCACGGTGCTCTAACTAGCATTTTTCTGTGCTCTTGGCCAGACAGAATTATTGGACATTCACAGGCACGGTGTGTACAGAGATGTCTTTAAAGCCCCTTTGTTAGATAAATCATCAACAAACAATCAAACAAGAGGTGAAACTAAGCCTGGGCCTGGTGTCTCAAGGCCATAGCTTACCTTCACTTTGAACTTGTGGGTTTTCATCAATACACAACCCCCTCAGGAAGTGAATCTGTTGTACAGCCTGTAACAGCAATCCTGGCTCTTCCTCCCTCTGCTCGTCTAGACTCTGTTGTTGTATTCCATCTTTGTCTCACCTCTAACTGCCTCTCCACAACATCTCCCTATACGGTTTCACAAATTTTTAACAGCTGTCTCAATTTGCACCTAACCGGTCTGTAGGATGTTACAAAATAAAGTTACATTAAGACACAGAAAACAGAAGCAGGGACTCTGCTGTAGAGCAGGATAGTAACTGCACCAAAGTGAAGAGGACAAGACAAAACGAGTAAACAACATTACTGGAAATTAAGAGGAAAGAAATGTCAAAGAGCATTTCTTACAGTTGTGGTGAATGTATAAAATGACTGTGAAGCAACAGTTTGTCAAAACTGGGTTATAAAAATGTGATTTTGTTGTTGAAGTGGACATGACTTCTTTGTTAAGCTATATGTTTTTGTGTATTTAATAGGTTTAGCCAGTGTTTGTTGCCAGTGTGCACTTAGTCTTTGCAGTTACATAACCTTCTATTCAGCCAATGCTAATGTCTTTAAGTGTGTAACTATTTGCATTGTGCAGATTACCGACATTAAGAGTGCACAAGCTGATGTATGACACTGCTGAGGACCCTCACCCAACATATATCGTCTGTGTGGACATGTCAAAGAAGCACAAGCACAGAGGCAGAGTCTGTGCCTATTCTTTACTTTCCTAGTGTCTCACCTCCCTCTCCTCCTCTTGACCTCCCTTCTCTCATTTCTCACTCTCTCCACCACTCTCCTTCCTTTTGTCCCTCCTTCACTCTTTATTCGTTATGTAACTTGGTGGTTAAGAGTGCCAGTGGCAGGCAGGCTGAATAGAACCTGACAGCAGCAGGATTGATGGTATGCTACCGCAGTCTGGAGACCACGCACAGAGAGACGGAGAAAAAAGGGGGAGGGAGGAATGTTGTTTTTTTTTTCCCCCTCCGCGCACCCTGGTGGTGACAGTTGGGGTGGGGTTGGGGCTGAGATGATGAAGAAAGATGGAGAATAAGAAAGGACCAAAGTTGAGCTGTCAATCCAGCCCACACTGCAGCAAACTGCAAACCAGCTGGCGGGATGTCACATCCTGGACCTGATGGAAACACTCACTGAGAAGCAGGACTCTAATGTGATGCACTACACAGCTAATCGGCTCAGGATGCCACCCATCTTCAACGCTGTCACTGCACTATTGCAGAATTATCGACATTAGGCCGATGTTATATTGAGTAACAGCAGCCAAACACAGTAACCTGCTGCAACAGGCAAGTATCAAACAGGGATGTATCTGTCTGTAAGTTGATAAATATTTAGACTCACAATATCTCAGACAGGGCAGCCCCACTGCATATCAATGTGGCTAAAGGCCTGAATATATTATAACGTCTGAGGCTTAGTCATCACTTGCCTATTTTGCTACAAAGAAATTCGGAAAAGAAAACAAACAGCAATAGCTTAAGGGAAAAGCTGCAAACTTCTAATCATATAGACAGCACATACACCATTATGTTCACTCACATACATTCAAACACACACTTGGGAGACTCTGCTTACTCTGGTGAGACTTACTGCAAATATGTAGAAGGCAGACTGACCGTTACTGCTAACCCGGCGCCTCTGTGATCTTCCACATCTTCCAATGACTTTGGTTTCAGAAGAAACAGAAATGCTGCTGTTGATGCACACAAAATATTGTGTGTATCTGACCCGAAGAGTTTACATCCACAGCACTACTTACATACAATGTAGCCTCATCCAATCCTAAACACTTGGGGAAAGCGGGACCACTCTGACAATTGAAGTATAATCATACCATTAATTAGTCCACAATGTTTTCTGATGACTTCTCGATTACCCAGAAACCACTAGAAACATTAATACGAATGTTATAGAGACAGGAATGAATATTTTCTTCCCATGAATGAACCATATCAGCTGAATGTAGCTGCTGTTGATCGTTACTGTGTGCTTCTAGCTGGCACTGCTGATTGACAGCTGATTGTATGTTGCCTGGCAACTGCAAGACGCCTCTCACTGACAAAACACCTCAGTCAGATCTGGATCACTGCAGGGGATGGCAGCGCCAACGTGATCACCGCCTAAGACTGGAGTTGCTGAACAAGAGTCTGATCAGTGATTCTAAGTCGCTACTTATAATTGTGGATGTTGAAAAGTGTAAAAGCCCCAGGACTTCAAATTCTTCCCAGAGAGAAAGAGGCAGGTTGGCAAGTATTGAAGCCAGGGCCATGCTGCGTCCAGGAGGCCTAATGAGGTTTCTTGAGCTGCTCTGATGGCCATGTACGCCGAGAGTCTGGCATTCCTCATCAACCAACATCCCCAACAGGTCTGCCTGTGCACGCACACACGCATGCGTCTGTGTGTGCGTGTGTGTAATCATGGCAAAACTCATCGACCACCAGCCTGTGCCAATATGCTTGGTGAACACTGCCCAGAACCACAAGTAAGAGGAGTGGGATGGAAAAAGCAAAGCGAGTGAACGAGCAAAGATGAGGGTGTGTGAGGATTTAGGAGAGAAGAAGTAGAATAAAGGAGTGGAGAGGGAGGAAGAAAGAGAACAAAGAAATGAGTGAAGACAAAGGTGAAGGTGAAATAAAAGATTGACAGAAAAGACAAATAACACAGCAAATGAGAAAAAAAGCAGGTCAAGGAAATAAGAGGAAAGGAACAAGAGGAGGGAATGACGCACAAGTAACAAGAGGTTATAACAACAAAGGGAGAGGAGAAGACAGCAAGAGTGTTGAGTGTCAGATGGATGAGGGGGACTACAGGGGACAAAGTGAGAGTTAAAGGTGACAGCACAGACTCAAAGTTGCAGAAGATGAAAGAGAGGGATAATTAGAAATCTAGAGACGGGGATAGGCAGAGAGATGACAGGTGTGTGAGTGGTAGCACCAACAGGAGGGAACATTAACTACTCAGAGCAACTACTGTGTCATAAACACAAACCTCCTGGTCCCACTGAAAGTATCAGCTACATTTTTCAGTTAAACATTGATCTTATCATACAGCAAGCTCTCTGTCGGTGTTACATTAATGCATGTGGTGAGATCCAGTTTTTCAAAATCCAACAGCAGAATTCATGTTTAAAGGAGTGTTGGGTTCACTTGTCATGTGCTGCTACTAATTTTGGCTCCAGGGAGGATAACACTTAAATCCCGGAAGTGGTTTACTAAAATTGTTAAACGGATGTTTTACACACTGTCGCAAACACAAAAAAATGTATCCAATGATTTCGTCTGCACACAAGTACAGGCTGCTAACTCTCCCGCCCGGTGCACTTCAGCCATAACTGGATTGATTGCTGCACCTGGCTGCTCCCTCGGGTGTCAACATGGTACCCACTGGTGCCGTCTAATTATTGCCGAAGCTGTGATCTATGCTCACCATTACTCTGTGCCTAATATGCTCCTGTAAGCCGTCACTGCTGCTCACCGTGCGCAATATTCCTGGGGATTATTGTGTACAGCTCCATCAGTGCTAACCTACTATTCCCAAACTAAATTTCAGATTTTTCACCTACTCAATACCCACACAAAACAAACACTGAACTTCTATTTTCACATTATCTTGACAATAATAACACACTGGCCACACCTAGAGTTGGACTTTTGTCGGTGTCCACTTCCTTTGGCCTGACAATCTTTTTTCCAGCTGAGTCCTGGTGGTAGACCTGGGATTACTCCATCCTAATCAGCTACCTCTGTTGGCTTCTCCTTCGTCCATCAGTCTCACCCTCCATGCTGTGGGGGCGCAGAAGCTGCACTGTCTCGCTCCAAGCCCGAGTCTTCCACTGTAACCCTTAAATTACCTGCAGGTATGGTCATTAATCACTGACTTCACCGCAACATTTTCACCTCTCCTTGGCAGCGTCTCTAAACTTTTAAACTCTGGCAATGCCTATGCCATGTTTCTCCATCCTTTCCCACAGTGTGCTCATAAAGTTGTTGTGGCTGCCTGTCAGGCCATGACAGGAAAAAAAAAAATCATTACTTTATTTAGGTTTTACAGTGTAACCCTCCAACAATGCACTATTCTTACAGTTCCTCAAGAAACATCTCAAGCACGGCGAGTTTATATTTTTATATATTTGGTGGATCCTCTCTGGACATTTGGCAATACTCAACTCTGCTGAATGAATTTTCAGAATATTTTTGCATGTACATCAGAATCATCCTCTCCCACTTAGATCGTACAATATTTACTGCATCAAAACACTCTAATATGTCTGCAGCACCGCTCAGATTTGTCTGTTTATCAGTTGTGGGCTGTTAAAGTCCAATATCCCCAGATGTTTTTCAGAATCACACTGTAACTCTTTATAATGTACCTATTTATGCTACTGAAAGATACTTTCCAAAAAAGAACTATACACGACCAATACACTGTCTCACTTATGAGCTGGGAAGTGTGGGATGATGTTTACGTCAATATACTAATGGTTTGAGGACTTCGAGGTGTTCACTCAGCCACTAAATATCCCTGATTCTCAACCTGATGGAGCATTCGGAGGTTTTGTGGAGTCCATTGGTTTGGCAGGTCAGGACTATTTTGGTGGCATGAGGGGGACCTATGAAATACTAGGCAATGTTGTGACTGGTCAGACTGTGCCTGTGTGTGAGAGAGCAGTGTAGCGTGCAGCACAATGGTGAGCAGTGTGGGAGTATGAAGGTGGTGGGAGCCAAAACTCTTTCACTGTCTGTGTATATCAAAGCCATGCAGCAGCACACCAACTAATATCTATCTATCTATCTATCTATCTATCTATCGTGGAATTATGTGCTCCTACTTACACATCACACAGAGGTATGCACTAAGCCTTATTACCAATGCATTCAGTATGACAAACACAAACAAACATAAACACACAAACGTCCTCGTCTCACTTAGCGAGTCGCTTTCCCAGTTTCTCATCTTGCTCCGTGTGACAGCCCAGGTGGGCAGAAACAATAGAGCAAATCTAAAAGGTGGGGGGGCGAGGGAGAAACAGAGATTGAAAAATGATGGATGAAAGGAAGCGGACGGACGAGAACAGACTTCTAAAGAAATAGGTAGATTTTCGATCAGATGTCTGGGAGGCCTGATGATAATGTTGCAACTGCCACCTGTGTCATCACTAAACAACTGACTGCCCTGCTGCACCCACACTCCACTCAACAAGTGAGAGAGGCAAGGACGGAGGAGGAGAGCTTTCCCATGATATATTCAAGTACAATTTATTAGCATCTGGTGAATCCAATTAGTAGCATGGCTGAAAATATGATGTGATAATGTTTGAATATAAGAAATCACACTTGTCTTTCTTCCTACTTTCTTCTATTAAATTTGGAAGCAACTATGAGAAGTTAACACTAACGGCCTGTGTCTACAAGCAGCTGTACTTCATTCTCATGGCGTTCTCATTCTTGATTTTGATTGGTCGGTAAGAGCGAAGCGACACTGGCGGTGTTCCAAAACTTTCAACTGATACGCCGAGAGCAGAAAGAGAAAAAAAAAAAAAAGATGTACGCTGAGGGTATTTACGTGCAAAGGATGCTGAGCGCTGTCAACACTGAACAACATGGGATTTGTACAGAAAACAGATGCTGCCACAAAAGTGTTGTCAAGTCGTTGCCAATCAGAAAATGTACGAAGCTTGATTTCAAATGACGCCACAAGATTTGCTACAGAGGTAGGCCCTGTTTTTCTGCTCATTTGCATAAAATGCTGTGACCTTCTGGACAAAGCGTTGGATGTTCCTCTTGGGTGACGTTGGCCTGGATTCTGCTCTCCATTATGCATTTGTCAGTGTGCCATGACAACGAGCACACTGCTTTTAAAGAAAATAAGATTAGCTGATTTGATTGGCAAAGTCAGTTGCCAACTTCTAACACACCTACAATTAATTTGTCCTAATTCAACCCATTTCACATCTGTGCCCCCGCTGTGCCTCTGCTGCATCAGCACCTCAGGTCACGAAATTACCAAGTACCTGTTTTTCACAGCTAAGTGAGCCTGTCCTTTCAGCTAGCACTGTGAGGCCGTGGAACAGCATGGGCCCCCGCACTTTAAATTCACAACAACAAACAAGCCCCACTTGGTCAGTTAGCTTCAGACAAATGAGTAGCGGTGCAAACAATAAATACAGACAACAGTTTCATAGAGGCCGTTTGTTTGGGAGAAAGCAGTTCCAGTTAAGTCCACACAGTAGTCCATGGGATATTCAGGTAGGACATTTTGCTGCTGAATCTTTTAAATACCATTTTTCAGTGCAGTGAAAACTAATATTCCATTTACGTTAATTTCAGAAGCAGATGTCACAAACTTCTTCACAAATAACTTCCAGGGTAAGAGATACTACTAGAGGAAAGTGCACAGATAGAAAAATAAATGGTAAAAAGTTCAAAATCCTTAAAATAGCATTATGAGTTTTAGTCGACCGAAATGGCCTGAGGTATGTGCATTCAGTTTTTACTAACCTTTCTTAAATACTTTTTCCAAAACCCTGAAATATCTACGATTCTTACACCACCCTCGAGATTACAAATAAGAACAATGTTATTTTTGTAGTACTGTATTTTTGACATCCAAGCCTCTTACTGATGCATCCCACAGTACACAGCTCTTCACACAAAGATACTGGAAGTTGTGAGGTGCTTACAATTAAATAAACATGCTCACTTGAAACAATTATTGATCTATGGTAGTTTAAGTGTCACAACATATAAAAAAAATAATGAAAAGGTTAACTAGTTTGCCATACTATCTGAACGCAGTCTACTCAGAAGATTGTGCCCTGGTTGTTGGTCATCTTTACTTTAAACAAAACAATAAATGAGCTCTGTGTGTGGGTGGGGATATTTAGGCCCATTGTGACATTACATACCGTATTTTCCGGACTATAACCCACTACTTTTTTCCGACGCTTTGAACTTATACCATACACTGTTTGTCACTGACAGATGCCACAGACGAGCAAACTGTCTGACAATCCAGAGCAGCAACACTGACACGCAACCAAAAACTGATTCACTGAGGGATATAAGAATGTGGCTGCGTCATAATAAGCAGCAATTATTAATTAACAAAGATTCATGGTGGAGTTATGTGAGTATAAACTGAAGCTGTGTGAGGATAAGCTGAGCAGAGCTGCTGTTGCTCAGCTCCTGGAAGGAATCCAGAAAGACATCATTTTTCCAAATGAGGCACGTTTTCCAAATGAGGTTGGACACAGAAAATGAGTTTGCAAAAGTTATTTTGTTCTAATTATGTTTTAATGAACTATTTTTGTTCTGAATAATTGAATCTTTTCTCCTATAAAAGCCACAGAGATCATTAGCCTACATTCTACATTAGTGTTGTCATTGTTTCTGCACTGTGTCCCATTTTTAGCCCCTGTTATCAGCGGATACATTAAAAGGCAGTATTTAAATCACTGCCCATTGCGTAGCAGTTAGGGTGGCCAAAGACCAACCAACCTCACTGGCGAGATTATCTGCAGAGAGCCACAGTACAGCAGCCATAAATCTGAGCAAAACAAGAGCCAAACGATTTTGAAATATCCGCAAAGTGCAAATTGTGCTGTAGATATTAAAAGTTAAAAAGACTAGTTATCTCGTGTCAAAATAAATAAAGGCATCACACATGGTTCAGAAACATAACACAGCCTTATTAGAGAAGACATTAAAAGACAAGCAGAGACAATATTATATGAATCCTGCAAATAGGTGATTTAATTTGTGGAATATGTACAATAAATGTTATATTGGATTCCTCATGAATAAAGTGAAGCAGCTAAATATCAAATATCTCAGTCAGACACATGCAAAGACAGAACAAAGAGAGGGAAGATGAAGGAGAAGGAAAAACATCTTTGTCCTTCATGGCTCTTTGGAGTGAATCAGTCACTGCTGCTATTCACTGCCAATGTGATCATGTATGCACACATGACTTTGTATGTGTGCCTGTAAAGCCTATGTATCTTATCAGCGAGTGTAGGTGCATGCACCGGAACGTGGTCTTGTCTCATATCTCTGAGTACCTGAGGGCTTTATGTCTGACACCGACTGTCTGTCTGTCTGTCTGTCTGTCTGTCCACGTGTCTCTGTCCTGACTTATTAAACATGAGGAGAAACAGAAGCAAAGAGAACACAGAACGAGGAAAGAGGCAGAGGGACGACACAGAGAGAGGACAATAAAGGACATGAAAGAGAATAGTTTCATGTGCATACAACAGTACTAATGTAGGAGAAAGAACAAAAGAAAGGAAAGACAGAGATAGAAAGAAAAGATTCTATGATTAATTATCCTCATTGTATTCTCCAAAAGCGCTGAGGACAGAGAACTGGAGGAATACACAAAGACACAGAGTGACGTACACATGCATACACAATCAAGCCGAGCCACAAAGGTTTGTTGAAGTTTCAGAAGCTGTGTTTCTGAAAGGTCATTAGATTCCCTCGAAGTTGTGAGGACAGGGCAGGAATTACAGAAAAATCACAGCTCACATTTTAACTGAGGTCGACCGCCTCTCACTTTATGAGGTTATTAAATACAGACTGTGTGTAAACACTTTTACTTGGCACAGTCTGAGTTTTGTAATCTTGTATGAAAACAAATTAGGCCCGTATTTGATTTTTGATGAGGCTGCTCTGGAGTTTAAAAAAAAAAAGGCTTTAAAAGTTTGGTATGTGAAGGAAAAAATAGCTCCTAGCACAGAAAGACAATTTCCAACATTCACAGCTGTCTCCAAATAGAAATGCACACAAACATAGAAAACACTCAGAAATATATCCACACTTCTTTGACAGAGCGCCTTCCTGCCTGATTATTCCTGTGAGCTGCATCCCATTACCTGTGTAATGAGACTGTTTCATTGCCTACCAACGTATGTGGACATAGGCTCACAAAAACCACACGAAGCACAGTAACAATGTAACAAGTTTACATTTCCCAAAATATGCATACCGTATTTTCTGCACTATAAGCTCCACCTAAAAGCCTTTAATTTTCTCAAAAAGCGACAGTGCGCCTTATAATCCGATGCACCTTATATATGGATCCATATTGGTTAATTATGGCTACTGTAGTCCGGGGGCGTATATTGTGATTGCACTAACGTTTGATTTACTGTAGCGGTATCAGACTGTTTCTTTTACGTGTTTACTGAATCAGGGAAAAGTTCCCTCCACATTTGTGATGCACTAACTACGTGATAAAAAGTTGCACTACCTGTTGTACCTTGCTGTTGGTAAAAGATAATTGGAAATAATTGTTTTCAATGAAGGCGGCGCAAATACCGGTAAGAGCTACTGGTACGTACGGTACTGTATTGTGAATGTACTAGCTTGTTTTGGAGTGAACGGAGTTGTCAGAACGTTGGTTTGTTTTCTATTAATAAAGTTTGACTGACTGACTTTAGCGCAGCTTCATCTAGTGGATGGATAAGGCAACTCCAGCCACTACAGTAGTTTCTATTCTATGCGCCCTATAATGCGGTGTGCCTTGAATATGAAAACAGTTTTAAAATAGGCCATTCATTGAAGGTGCGCCTTATAAACCGATGCGCCTTATAGTGCGGAAAATACGGTAACATGCAACCAGAAAAAAATTTAGATTCTAGATATAAATTCTTGTGGCTATTTTGTAACTTGAGATATTATTATTATTACAGATTCAAAGCCAATTTAAATTAAGAACAAATGGCAGGTAAATTCAAGAAACTCAATGCAACCCAGAAAATTGTTCACCAAAGACACTGGTGAGCAGTTTTTATTTTATGATGAAAACATGCATATTAGATGAAATTAAACCAGTTTTCTTGTCAAGTTGAATACAATACTACCAGAATACTGCCTCAGTTTAACAATTACTGTTACTCAGGAGTTTCTATTACAGCCCAACAGAGGGTGTTATTTCATCCGATGGACTGCAACTCACACTAGTACTGTAGTGAGACCTGAGTTATGTTTAAAGCTGCACATACAAAATAAACAGTGAAAAAAGCAGCGTTCAGACCTTCTCAGCTCCGGCTCCAAGAACCATGATCCTGAAGATAAAAAGAACGCTGAGCCAGACCTTCCCGACCACCGTCGAGTGGGACTGGACCTTATTCAGCAGAGAGGATAGAAAACCCCACTCTCCCATGGTTTCTGAAAGCAATTGAAAATATGAATTTATTTCTAATGTGAATAAACCAAAGACAGGGATTCAAATCTTGCAGGGTGAACTATGATATCCAGAAAAATTTAGACCCTCTGTTATACATGTTATCCATAAGCTACATCAATTATATAGTTAATATGAGGTAAAATGCTCCTTTTTATTTGCAATAGTTTAAATGAATTGTTTGTTCTTTGTCAAGTAGGAGTATTAATCTGCTTCAGTTTTGTGAGATTTGTGATGTATTATTGTCTTTTAATCCACGGTTATTTTACTACATATGTTACAAAAATAGATTAACATGTTTGTGTTTTTAGTTTAACAACAATAGGCTCTCTAATTGTTTCTAACGGTGGACATGCTGGTAAAATATCATCACAATCACAGGTTATAAATTCCCTAATCTATACAAGGAGCTATAAACTCTATGTATATGATGAGATGTCAGATATGACAGGAATTCATATTCAGTAGGTGTTAATATGTACATCTAAACGTGTTATATGAAGAAGAGAACTTTAATGTGTTTACAGTGTATCATGACTTTCAGTGTTTTATCAAGTCATAAACTATTTTGGAAACACACATTTAATACAGATGTTTATCTTCACAGATTATAGACAGGGCATCAGTTTGATCACACACACTTCTACTAACATGCTTAAAAGATACATTCAAAAACAAGCTCACGATATATTCATAATGATAAATGATTTATCCATCTTAATGTACTCTTTGCAGCTGAGATAATGATATTATTTGTGTCCTATTCCAGCAATAATACCTTTAAATGCATCTTTGAAATAGTTATTTTCAAACGTGTGAAGTGAAAATGTCAAAAATAGTTTTCAGGAAAGTTAATCTGTCGCTTACCTTTTGAATTCAATAGATCTTCACTCGGAGAGACGCACCGGTGAGCAGTTGTGGAGCTGAATGATAAAGAGCCAAGTGCACCAAACCAAACCTGTCTATGATACCTTGAACTTTAGATTAGATGATATTGTGCAACCGTGCAAGCTGTCACGTTGTCATGACATCTGGAAATGATAAATCTCATGTGGACAAATTTGGGCTGAGCAGTGAAAAGTCTTCACAGCAGGTTAATGATTGGCAGCACTATAAAACCCCCATTCTCCCGTTTATGATTTTTCTGCAGCTGTTTTATGTTATTGTTCATTATCATCTCTGTGTGATGATCAGTTGCCTTTAGCATTTTGTATTCAGACACATTTGTCAGTTAAATATCTACACAGCCAGTGTTTTTAGTGAAAAAATAACAGAGTCAGGGAGTAAAGGGCATGGGCACAGCAACACAAACACCCATACTGACGAATGCAACTGAGTTCAAAACAAAAACCCTTCAGTTCTGCTGGGTTTGAAGAGTCATTTTGAGACAACAAAAAGATTTAAATCTACTATTATAAGCTTTATAAACCTACTTTTGTTGAATTGAAGTATGTAGCGCAGGTGTTAAAGTTGTTATACATGTATTTCATCCACTTAATATGACCCACTGTGTTTAGGTTCCTTCTTCATATTGTTCACCTGATGTAAATGTCCTTAAAAGTCATAGGGAATATTGTTGACTCACTAATATCTGGTATCGATCAGCCACGCCCTGTCCTGAAGTTAGGACAACCATAAACTATTATCATGTTGGTTAATTGTCAATCTGTAGACAAGGTATTGGTAAAATATTAATAATCAACTAGTAGTTAAGATACTTTTCAAGAAAAAATGTCATGACAAGTTTGAATTCCTTAGTATGGGCTCTGGGAAACTGATTTTGGGACAATTTGCCATTTTATAGAAAATTATAATAATTAGAGAAGAATCAATAGACTATTCACTAAATAACTGTAGTTATACCGTACTAAAAATAAGTGTAAATACTTTTTTATGAATGTAAATTGTTTGGCTGTGAAGTGTATAAACCATCCACTAAAATGACAAAACAGTGTTTTATTCAACTTTAATCATTTATTAAAAACAGTAAAGCATACAAAATGTCACACAAGACTTTCCACCTCAATCATCATCATCATTGTTCAGTAAGCAACTATTTCAAGTCCAGGATAATGAACATTGCAATAACTTAAAGAACATCTTTGTATGACTCATAGATTTACAAGGGAGCATCTAAAGTATAAATACATCATCAGTATTGCACACTTTTATTTGTAGATTTCCATTCAAACAATAAAAAATAAAGATCCAGCCATGCACCTTGTTGGTATTGCTCATTTATGACGACGTTTCTCAACAAGTACTAACACATTATTACACAAGGACATTCGTTTACATTCTGCTGTGACCCCACTGGGAGATTTCTACTTCAGTCTCTTGGATGTATCTGGAGAAGGAGCTATGGAAACAGGAAAACACAATTCCATGGTCACATCATTGGCTTTTTATTGTCCACTGAGTAGTAGTTTCTCCTCTTTGGCTCCATCCAGACTTCCTCCGATACTGTGGCTGGCGTCCAGCTCCATGTTCTTCTTGTTCTGCATCAGTGCGTCCTCTGTGGTGGGCCACCGGGAACCGGATAGGCTGGCAGGGTTTTCTGGTGAGGTAATCTTGTGAGTGCGAGCCCTGGACCCACAGCGGACCCGGGTGCAGATCAGGTAGAACAACTCAACAACGTTGAGGACCAGTGAGATGCAGGCCACCACCAGCATGAAGATGATGAAGATGGTTTTCTCCGTGGGCCGGGACATGTAGCACTCCACTGTGAAGGGACAGGGCTTCCTGGAGCAGGGGAACATGGGGACCATGACGAAGCCGTACAGGTAGTACTGACCCACGATGAAGGCGGCCTCGATGATGATCTTGACCACGAGCTGGGTGAGGTAGCTCCCCAGTAGGTTCCCCCTGATCTTCACGGTCCCCTTCTCGTCGGTATATTTGGGCACTTTGAGGATCCGGGTCCCACCGGGGCTCGACAGCTTCTCCCTCAGCTTGTTCTCCTTGTGGATGACGTGCATGGCGTGGCCCAGGTAGATCAACGTCGGTGTAGAGACGAAGATGATCTGGAGGACCCAGAATCGAATGTGCGAGATGGGGAAGGTCCAATCGTAGCAGACGTTCTCACAACCAGGTTGCTGGGTGTTACAGATGAAATCCGACTGCTCGTCGCCCCAAACGCTTTCAGCACCTGCTCCCAAAACCATGATCCGGAACAGGAACAGGACGCTCATCCAGATCTTCCCAATCACTGTGGAGTGGGACTGGACTTTTTCCAGCAAGGTCGACAAGAATCCCCAATCTCCCATCTTTACTGATGATGCTCAGCTACTAATCTGTGATGGAAAAGAAAGAAGGGAAATACAGTCAAGACAAACCCCTGAAACACCACACCTTATAAACTCAAACATTAACCACGATTTATTTATTATATCAAAACACGGCTGGGAAAAGAAAATGGTTCACTGGTTTTATAGATGCGTCAGTTTGAATCTGGCTACATGAGCTGGAAGAGGACATCTCAGTGTCCCAAACCTTTAGCTGCTGTTCAGGATGTTTCCTAATTAATTATTCATTAGAAATTTGAACAGAAAACTCAATATGTGCCATAAAAATGAAGCCGGTAAAGAAATTCTGGCAGAGATAAAACCAGCATGGAAAAGATAAGCAAAAAAAAAAAGCCTTTTTAATGAAAAATAAACTTTAAAAGGTGTCATTAATACCATAAACACCAAATAAAAGTTTACTTTAAATGCAAAACACCAAGATGATACATGAAAAGAAATGTGCTGCCATCGGTCTACCTTGATCAAACACCTCTGCCTGAGAAAAATCAATGTAATAAACATTCAAAAGTTTGTCAAAAGAAATAAATCTTTATATCATTTCACCCCAAACAGCGTTCTTCAGAAATATTCAAACCCTCACAGTGATTTTCTGTAATTAGTAAAAAGATAATGTATTAAAGCAGAGAACAGAAGTGGCTGCATCTTACCTGCTGACCTGGTCAGAGAGGACTGTCTGCGGCTGGGGCAGATCACTAACTGTAGTTTGAACCTTGGAGTTGTGCGCTGGGTGAGGACAGCACCATCATGTTGTGCAATACACATCTGGGCTTTTTTTTTTCTTTTTTTTATGTCACGTTGTACCTGTCAGCAAAGCGAGAGTGAGGAAAAAAAAATCTGAAGAACGACAAGACCAGGAGGTGTAATAATTGACAGAGGCCAAGATACATCTGTGGTTTAAATGACACTGAGCATTTTAAAAATAAACAGGAAGGGTCTGTAATCATTAAAATGAGGATGATCTTATTTAAATACATTCTGCATATATTTGACTGGAATAATAAATCGCCGCACGGCTGCAAATGGTTAAAATCTGGGGTCAATTATTACAGATTATTAAACAAAAATTTAATCCAGATAACTTTATTTTTGCACCTTCTTTTTAACTCACAATCACCTGCTTCTAATATCAAATCCAGTCATGCAAAGGCTTTACAATTAAGCTAGTATCTGTCCATATATGTGAGCTTCTCTGTACAGGTGTGATTGTTTTATGTTTGGACAGAGCTGGATTTACTGTTGTAACTTCGAAGTTAACTGTCTCCTGATATTTACAGCTTTATATCTGCAGCACAACAGCAAATATTTCCCAAACTGGCAATTTGCTGTTATTTTCTCAGATACTATTAACAAAAACTGCTTTCGGGGGCAAAATATTTGCTGATTGCAACTTCTTAAAAGGTCAAAAAAACTTTGAGATATAAGCTCTGAAGGGTTGTATATTTGCACAATGTTTAAAGTTTTTCTCTGGGGCCACAAACAGCTGAGTGCTTGGTTTGCAGTATGGAAATTGTAGCTCAGTTAATGACTGATCAACAGCTGTGTTTAGATCTCGAAAAACACAACACAGAAAGAAAGTTCACAGTGCAATCAAAGGTGAATAAGAGGGTTTATTGAATCAGTAGTGTTACAATGTCAAAAGTCAACAAAACGTATCAAATATCTGATTTACAGTGTTTTAAACTGATGGAAAATGTGGTTTGTTATTTTTGTTAATCAGTTAAAAGTCATTTTAAGTACCAAGTTGCACGTGACTGAGTCCTGTTGACAGAAGCTGGACGTTTCCCTCGCTCCCTCTTTATTTACTCCACACACCCCCATCCTCTCCAAAGCCAAAACACACAAGTGCTGAACCAGTCGGAGGTGGACACATACAACTGCAGCCTCCTTGTTTTCAGATGTGGATCTCGCCCATGTTGTTGTTCTCGGGCGATATGTTTTTTGCGACCTCATTGACCCCGCCTGCGATCCCGTTCACCCCCAACTTCCGCCCGTGCAGCTCCAGCTCCAGGTTTACGTAATTCTGGATCACCTCGTCCCGGTTTTTGAACGCCCTCCTCTCTGAAACCGGAGGGGTCACCGGGGTCACGGTGTAGTCCCGCCTCCTCGCCACGCACTCCTTCACGGCTTTCACGCACAGATAGAAGAGCTCGATCAGGCAGAGGACGAAGGAGACGACCGCCGCCACCAGCATGAACCAGATGATGACTGATTTCTCCGTGGGTCTGGACAGGAAGCAGTCCACCTTGTGGGGGCAGGGGTCGCGGGCGCAGATGTAACGGCTCTGGAGGGTGAAACCGTAAAGAAAGTACTGACCCACGATGAACAAAGCCTCCAGGGCGATCTTAGCCACGAGATGGAGGACGTAGCTGCGAAGGAGGCGACCCCGGATGTTGATCTTGCCGTTGCTTCGGGTGTACTTGGGAACTTTGAAGGTCTTCCTAAGAAACAGATTGGCGTGGTCATCCAGCTCAGCCTCCTTCAACATCCTCTCCCGCATCTTGTATTAAAAGAACGAGAAGAACGAAGTTAAACATTTCCTAAAAAAGACTCCAGATTTATTGCTACAGTATTTAAAACAATTCATAAAATACAGTTCCCTACAATTTAAGATAAGATGTTACTTTAGTCACCCCACCCCTAGGAAATTCCTTGATTTCACCAAAATAGGACAAAGCTGCAAGTTTCCAAAAAACTTTGAAGCACTGCTGGAAGAAGATCACAAAATAAAAATATTACTGGAGCAACATATCTTATCAGTGCAGTACCACTGGTGGCCACTAGATGATGGCTCCAAAAAACTCTGGCCCACAAGTCATTCTGATGTCATTAGCTAAAGTCCATTCATCCATCAACCAATTGGGTTGCGGGAGGGTTCCTATCCCAGGACTAACATATGGAGACAACATCCACCACTTCACGGTCACCTAACAACCAGAAACCGGAGTACCGCACCTGCACAGCGAGAACCTGCAATCTCCACACAGAAAGGGCCAAGCTGAGATTCGAACCCAGAACATTCTGCTTATTAGTGATCTGGTCATTAATTAGACACTAGGGGCGTAGTTAGTTTGATTGACAGCTCTGTTCTCCAGTGATTTACAGCTGGTTTGGAGGCTCATTCACTGGTGAACTCCAGTCTCCTACACATTGGACAGTGTCCTCGGGTTCAAGGGTCAGACCCGCCTCCTCACTCCTCCCTTCATGTCCAAATATGGTCACATCTGGCTCCAAAATAACCAACATGGGGAGATTCAAATGCCAAACTCCTGGCTTCAAAATGTTAGTCCACAAACTGACGAGTGACAAACTGACTGATAGACTCCTCATCACACTCCAGCCTACAAACATTGTGGACTCTTTTGCATCATATGAGCCAAACCATTTGCACCATACTGCACCTTATCCTCCATACTCCATTTTTCTTTTGCACATTGTAATTTCTATTGTTATTCTGTGTATATAACTTGTTTACTGTGTGTCTGTCGTAACTGCTGGAGAGAAACCATCAACTGAAAACTCCCCCTCTGTGTGAACATACTTGGCCAATAAAGTTCATTAGTTTGCAGTAAACAGAAGCAGCAGAGTGGTAATATCCTCTTTGACACATGAGGAAGTTTAATTTCTAACCTTTCTGCTGTACTTAGACTCACTACTGTCCAGAATAAATGTTTAACAGCCTTTCATGACCAGTGACACACCTTCTTCTCACTGTGGATCACATGAAGGACGTGGCCCAGGTACAGCAGCATCGGCGTTGCTATGGCGATAATCTGAAGGAACCAAAAGCGGACGTGAGAGATGGGGAAGGCGAGGTCGTAGCAGACGTTCTCACAGCCGGGCTGCTGGGTGTTGCAGACGAAGTCGGACTGCTCGTCTCCCCACACCTGGATCACACGACAGGATCAAATGTTAACACTGCTGTGTGCTGTCTTCATTGTAGCTGCTGCTGGGCTGCACAGAGTGTGAGATGGTGAAGATACTGGACTTGACCTTCTCAGCGCCGGTCTGCAGGACCATGATGCGGAAAACAAACAGCACAGTGAGCCAAACTTTTCCGATTACAGTGGAGTGAGTCTGCACTTTATCCAGCAGGGTGCCCAGCAGTGACCAGTCACCCATCGTAATCACCAGGTGTCCGGCTCTGTGTTTGGGGAGATGCAATGAAAACAAACCCACACAGTACACAGATTAGAACGGTGTCAACACGGCTGTAGACAACACTGGTGACCTGTTTTCAACACATTCATCCTTCCACACTTCTAAAAATGTGATGTATTATTATCGGGGTGGGACTTTAATGCATTCATTACGATTAATTAATTACAAAAAATTTATGCATTAAATCTCAGTTTGCATTCAAAACAACATGCAAAGTTTGTCAGTGCACGATTACACTGATGCACACACCAGAGCTCGGCTAGCGGACGCCAAAATAGAGGAATCGGATGAAAGCACAATTTAAGCCTGTCACATGACTGTTTATATTTCTGGTTGTTTTATCAGAAGAAGAAGAAAAAAGTAGAAATTGCACTTTATGTTGAATTTTATTTATTTATTTATTTATTACCATATAAAATCAATACTGTTCTGAAAAAACTACTTCAAATATTTGAAATGGCACTGTAACTTTAGGTCTGTTCAATTTTGTCCAGAGATATTTTCTATTTATTTTTCTACTGTTTTGAATTGAAATCCAATGAAATGCATTTTTCCAGACATCAAAAGAGCTGAGTTTACACTATTCATACTGTATGATTCAGTCATAAACAAATATTGTGTCATTCAAAAATCTGATTAATTGAGATTAATTAATTACAAATTAGATTAATAATTTTAGTCCAGCCCCTGATTATTATTCATGTTGTAGTTGTTGAAGTCGGAGCACACAGACTCTCACAAGGCCAAACTTTTATCATCCCCCTCAGTCCTGTAACTGTGCAGATAGACGCCACGGCTGCTGATTTCAAGTCTCCAAAACACACTTATCTGCCGGACACCGAAACCTTCACCTTGGTTAAAGCCAAATGCTGCAAATCTTAATGTAAGGAGTGTGAGACACTGAGCAACTCAAACACAGATGGAGCTGCCTGAGCAGATAAAGCTGCTATCAACGTCCAAAATCATTTTTTAATCTTGTAGAAAGTTCTTTACAGAGGTTTGATTTTTGCATGAATCGTTTAGTCAGGACAGATCGTTTTCTGCTTTGTTTTGCTTTGATTTTTGCAGTAAAAATGTGAAGCTGTTAGAAAGTTTAATTGATTTGAGGAAACAGTCAAACACTAATTCCTGAAACCTTTCAATCTTACTTTCATTCTTCTGTTTATTTACATACAAATTTTCCTCACACCATGAGAAGCAGCATAAACATGAATCCATAAATCTGTCATTTTTCCAGTCCTTACACTTCATCAATATCATTTAACACTCAAATCAGAAAGACTAGATGTGTTTTATCCTCCTGCAGCCTCACACAGGACATTACAGTTTACATTTTCTGCACCTTGTACTTTACTTTTCATAACATAAAGCAGTCGTCCTCGTTTGTGGACACTCTCCTCTTCCTTCTCGTGTTTGCAAAATACATGACTTCATATATTATTATTGCTACTTTCTGGACAATACAGACTCTCTATCAGGACCTAATAATCCCAAATAGCTAGAAGACATTAACACTGCACAGCAAACAAAAGCTGTGGTCTCAGGAGGTTAAAACGAACTTACCAGCTGAAGAAAGTGGAGGACGGAGAGAGAAGAGGTGGACGCAGACAGCGATGTCTCAGGAGGATGATAAGGAGACTAAGTGAAGACGAAGCTGTCCTTGTCTCATCGTTCATTCGCTGTCTTATCTGGAAGGACACCATCCTAACCACAACAACAAACCAGCAGCCGGTCCTCACGCTGAGAGTGAGGAGGATGAAACTGTGCTGAAGTTGAACTTTCTGTTGATTTCATTTTTATTTCTGGAGCCTCTCAGTAAATCAGAGGGAGGAGGGAGGACGGTCATATATGTATTTCTTCTACTGGACAGAAGAAACACATGCAGATACTTTTGAGCAGGTTTCAGTTTGAAAACAGTATAGACAATACCCACATACATCAGTACAAACAAAATTATGAATACAAATATAAAAACCTGATTCACATTTACCTGTTCCATTAAAAACACCCTCCCTCCCTCAGTCACTCGCTATAATAAAACACATTGGTCTGGCCTTTTATGTATCAAAATGTTATTGTTATAAAAACTAATAGATTCATATTTGATCTGTTTTGATCACTACAGTTCATACTTGTGTTGTTTTGTCCTTGGTGCTGTGGCTCAGGTGTTGTTGGAGTCGTCTACAAATTGTAAGATTGGAGGTTTTTGGTCCTCCCGTCCACATGTCCAAGTGTCCTTGAGCAAGACACTGAACAGTAAGTTGCACCTGATGGTGGATAGAGCAGTGTTTGGCAGCTCTGTGGCGGTTTGTGTGAGAATGGCTGAAGGAGGGATGTTGAAGCCAATAATGTAATAACAGCTGATAATGTAAAAAATTTGCCCTTTTTGAAATGTAATCGGCCAATAACGTAATAACTGGCCAATTACGTTGTTGGCCTATTACGTCCAAAAAAGTCCTGAACTGATAACTTAATAATTTTTGGCTAATAATTTATTATTGACTGCTTATTTCATCATTGGCCGGGTAAAAGAAAAAAACTTTGCATATGTAATAACTGAACCAATGACGTAATAAATCATTACGTTATCGGCTGTTATTACGTTATTGGCTTCAACAAGAGATGAAAAAAATAAAGTAAATGGAGTCCTTTACCATTTGTTTTCATTGATTCTTCTTTAAAACACATTAGCCTATTTTATTAGCATATAAACAAACTACAAATAATACTTACTAACATTTTACTTCATTCCTGTGTATTGGTGACTGATCTTTGCACCGACAGTGTTTTAAGATCCTGGCATCATTTTTAACTTCCACCAAATTTCAGCTGTGTTTGCGGTACACTGCTCGTCACGTGTGTGCAGAAGAATAACCACCAGTCTTTGACCCGGCTCATCTGAGGAGTCGGGGTTGGCGTTCACCGGATGACCTCTGGCAGGTGTCTGCTCAGATGTCAATGATTTACACCCTCCTGACGTTTCACAGAGGAAAACAAAGTCTGTCTGGCCTTCAACGTACACATCAACACATCAGATCATTCGCTGGAAGCCAGTCAGATACACAGGTCACAGTACTACAACCACCAAGATATAGGGACATTGGTTTAAATACACACGACACTGATGTGGGAATGAAGGAAGAGTTTTATTGGTCGAAGTTTGTGCTGTGATGTCACATTCAAGCACCACAAAATACATCAATCTGTTCAAAGTTTACACACAAATCTACATCAAGTGAATGGAGCTTAAATATAGTTTCTCAGCAAAGCAAAGCAAAGCAGCACAGTCTCTTCAGCACATTTCAAACTGGATCTCACTCAGTGCAACGTCACCACAGTCACTCTTCATTCAGCACCACACACTGTAAACACTCCTATTCTTTAGGATGTATAATACTCCCCCGGCACCTGCTGCTATCGAAGCAAATCAAACAAGCTGAAGATCTAGTAACAGTGCAACAATTTGTTCAGATTCATGAGTTAAAGTTGTTTTTTTTTTTTTACCTTTAACAAGCACATTTCTAAAGTTTACTCACAACAATCACACTTAAGTCTGTTTTGCATAAAGCAGCTTTTTCCACACTAGTATATTATTTAAATGAGAGGAATATCCTATGAGTCTTTGCACGTACTATTTGCTGTGTGTGTGTCAGAGTTAGTGAGAGCAGCACAACCTTAAAGGACAGGAAAGCCAAATGTCAGCGTGTGCTTGCTCAGAAATGTAAATCTCTCAAGGTCTATTTGCTTTGGCGTCAAACCACACAGGATGCAGAGATCTTAGAGGTCAAAGGTCAGTTTTAAAATACTTACTTTTGGCTCATCTGTTGATATTTTTTTTACTTTTAAAGCTGCAAACGGTTTAATTATTGCATTGTCTGCACTGTTTTCTCACAGAAGTGCCCCAGTGTGCAACCTCTCCTCAACCCATACAAAAATAAGAATCATTTTACATTCAGTTTTATTGCTTACTGACCAGGCATTTGTCTCCTCACCGATTTCAAATAACCTATAATCAGAGGGTCATGTTATATAATGTCAGGGCATCAAACCAATTGAGATTAGATTACTGTGGCCCGGTGGTAATCAGCACATTTACAGTCCTAACTCCACCATTAAGACACGTGATTATCGAGTTCTCTGGTTTGTACAGTTATGTAATCCAGGGATACAGGAGTGATATATTCATCCATTACTTCAGATGAGTTCTCAGCAAGTTCCTTAGAAATTGAAAAGCGATGAACTGAAGATATTCTACAACTGCAAACCTCAACAGAACATGAATGTTTAACATATTCAAACCGACAGCAGGAGAAGCTTAACATGACTCCTGTAACAATTTCCAGTGACTGGTCCGAGCTCTTAACTCGAACTGATGAGCACACGTGACCCGAGGACCCAAATCCACTCTGGGATGCACCTCATCAGTCCGTACTGTGAAGACAAAAGAGGCAGATGTATTAGAAGCTAGAAAAAGTATCACTGGGAGTAATAGAGTCCTGATCACAAACACTGTATCTTCTTGTCACAAACTGATGGAGCTTGTGGCGACCTGCAGCGTATGAGGCCAGTAGCCGGTGGTCCTGTTGGAGACTCCCAGTGTGGAGATGGCGTGACGGGCGTAAACCTCAGGGTTTGGTGCGAGCCAGCTTTCTCCTGTTGACGGTGACGAGGTCGATGTTGATGGCTGTTGTCCGCTCGAGGCGATCTGAAATGACAGTGTCAAGATTGATAAGTGATTTTACAAGTGGATACAAGTGGATGGTATAAAATGTGTTTCACAAATAACATATAGATAGAAAATAAAGTATAAGGAGGAGGGAACAGTTTTGTCGTCCCTTAGAGAAGGTGCGCAACACAAGTAGTGATGCATAAGTCTGAAAACACTGAAATCTCAATCAAATTGTAACTGTCTGGGTAAAGATGAAGAATCTGACCAGGTTTTTGCAGCCAGTTTTCAAAAGGTGTCACTCTTTGTGAAGGGAAATATCAGATAATTACCTGGAAAGGAATCAGACTCTGAATAAAGATCCCTTTCCCGCTGTATTCAAGGTGAAGAGCTCTTGAGAAGTGATCCAGGTATCCCTGAAATACAGAGGAAAGGTTAATATTGCAAGGATGAAATTATGTCTGTGACTGTGATTGTACTGTAGACTGTAAATAAACATGGAGGAAGCAACCCGGTCTCAAAGTGAAGCCAATGCCAGAGGAATTAAGTTTGAAAATCCTCATTTTTAATCATGAAAGACTCAGTCAATAGTTGTTCTGATGTCATTAGCTGTAATTAGTGATCTGGTGGTCCATCTGAAAATCATTTTATTAAGTAGATATTCACAAAGAAGAAGATTTAGGGACGATCCTCCAATGAGACCGGACCTAATCTTGAGTCTCGTACACATTAGACAGGGTCCTTGGGTTAAAGGGTCAGACCCACCTCCTCACTCCTCACTCAAGTGCTTGAATTTGAGTTATTAGCTCAGAAACATGACCTCCAAACTCCACCTGAATTTTACTTTTTAAAAAGAGCTGGTTCACTCTGTTTGCTTTGAGGAGATACTTGCATTAATAGATCTTTTTTCAAATCAATGGCTCCTCGCCCTCTAACAGAGCATCTGCTGTGACAAAAAGGTCTATAACAGCTATAGATGTGTGTCCTGGTGTGTGTCCATGCTTGCAGATTTTAGCAGTGTTTTGTCTCACAGTGGAGGCGGTGAGTGTCACTCTTCCAGGGAGGGGTCTGCAGCAGGCGCCCGACGATATATTGACCACAGCTCCTCTGCTGCGCTCCACCATCCCCGGCAGCACCAGCCGGGTCATCAGAGTGGCGACCGCAACGTTCTTGTTCACCGAATCCAACAGGTCCTGCTCGGGCGTCGCAATCAGGCTCTGGGGGGAAGCCAGAGTCTCATCCACACAGTTCACCAGGAAGCCGATATCTTTACCCATCATGGCGTCTTTGATGGGCTTGCTGGCTGTTTGGTCCAGAGAGAAGTTGGCTAAGACAACAACAGCTTCCACTCCGTAGCTCTGGGAGAGCGATGCAGCGGCGTCTCGGACAGAGGTGTGGTCATGAGTGATGAAGATGATGTTGACGCCATGCCGGGCCAGCTCCTCTGCATACGCTTTGGCTACAGGCTCTGATGCACCTGATAGAGAGAGGACAGCATTTATCAGTGAGAGTCACAGCAGAGGAAGCAAAATACTGGCAGCTACAGCACAGTAGCATCACTGTGGCCTGAAAATGATTAGATGATGTTTTAATTAATGTTGGAATAAAATGCTAAGGAGGTTTAAACAATGCAGAAAATCACAAACGTTCTCTGGTTCCAGCTCCGTAAATTCTAAACTTGCAGGTTGCTATTTGACGAACCATTAAAGATACTCAGATACCAGATGTTCCTAATTACTTTCTGGTTCCAGCTTCTTAAAAATCAAGGTTTTTAGTATTTTTTGAGGCGCAAAGTTAACCAATTATTCTATCACTATTACTTGATATAGTCAATACTTGATTACTTATTTAAGTGTCTTAGGATGATGCTGATCATGTCCTTTCCCAGCTTCTCAAATGTGAGTATGTGCTGCTTTTCTGTGCTTTATATATAGACTGCATATGAAATGGGTGAAGCTCATGTGACATCACTCAATGGTTTGTGGAGTCCTGTTTTGAAGCCAGTTGTTTAGTATTTGAATGTCACCATGTTGGCATTTTGGAGCCAGAAGTGACTGGATTTGGATTTGAATTTGGACATAAAGGGAGGAGTGAGGAGGTGGGTCTGAACCTTGAACCCAATGTGTATGAGACTTGATTTCAGCCCTAAATCAAATCTATTTGTGTTTTGGGCTGTTGGTTGAACAACACAAGCAAGGTAAAGACATCACCTTGGGCTGTAACATTTAGGACATTTCGTTTGTTGTCACATAATACATTGATTTCATTTCATTTTTCAGTCTCACTTTTCTGCATTTGTCTATAGCAAAAGCAAACTGTAGTTAATTCTACATTTTTCCTAAGACTAAACTATCCCCCTATTAGCTTTCTACATCCATCTCACAGAATACCCTCGTGAACCACTGTAGTATTTTCTGTAGTGATAACCTACTGCAATCCATTCTTACCATAAATGACAGCCCAGTCCCCATATCTCTGGGTCAGCTTCTTGCACGGGATCATTCTCGGTAGGAAATGCACCCGAACCAGCGTGCAGCAGTCACTCAGCAGGACCACGGCCCTGCGGGTCACGTACAGAGCACCCACCAGGGCCAGGGTTTCAAAGTAAAAACTGCACGACCGAGAAATTTCTCTGTACAAGAACTGAAAGCTGTCAACCGCCGCCATCGTTAACACTGTTGATGCTACTGCTAACCTGTCAACTAAGGCTTATTCAGTGGACTTTACGTCGCGGTTTTTTGATGTAACGTTAACACAGCGAGTCAGACGTGTTAATAAAATAAGTCGCTATGTTTTACATAGTAAAAATCTAATCAAGTTGTGATATTTTACATAAGTTTCAACGGGTAGTGATGTATCTCCCCCACAGCACCCGGTAGAAAGAAACAAAACATTGAATCACGTGACAGTGTACGTAAGGGGTGGTGCATTCAGGTCCCACAAGAAAATCCGTCCAAATTGTTTTACTTAAAATCAACGCTTTTTAAAAATATTTACAGGGGTCACGGCAGCATTACACTGTAGTAGTCGGATAATGAACTATTATCTTGTGTAACACTGCAAGTCATATTGTTTTAAAACTTAAGTTTTAGCTATTTTCGTTATGTATAATCATAAGTATGAGTCCGTTTTCTCCGACATTATGAAAGGTAGCTGGAAGTTCATTGGACATCCCACAATGCACCGCGGCAAATACAGAGTAGAGGTTTCCATAGAGACAGCTGTCTTTAGCAATACCTTCCAAAAATGCTACCTGGATAAAAACAAAAGCGTTTACTTGCACACAAAAAGGTGACAGGTTTATTTTAATACTCTCCACAAATTGCTGTTTTCTGCATGGTTTGTTGGTTTGAGTGGCGCGGGTTTTTGTTTTCGATCAGCTGGGGTTTGAAGCTAAATTTGGACACCTGTGCATTTAGCTAGTCGTGTTTCAGTGATGGATTTGAAGCTAATAAGAGAAAGCAGGACTTTATTGTAAAGACCTTTGAGCACACCACATAAACAGAGTAATTCCTGAGTTTAGGAATTGTTTGGACATTTTTTTTTTGTACAAACGTCTGTGTAGACCGTTTTCATTGTCGGAGATTCCTGTTTTGTTAGAGTGGTAGCCAATTATCACACCTGTTGGTGATTAACTGAGTGACAATGGAAAGACACACAACAACATTGCATGTGTTACACCCCCTCTGTGTTGAAGTAGAAACTGATATCTAATTAACATATCATTCTGATACATTTGGTTACGTGAACTCTACTTTTTTCATTTGCAGGATTTTGCTAGTGGTTCTGCACCAAGCTTTCTTTTAATGTTGGCTTGAGATCTTAGTTATACATTTGTTATAAATTTGTAGTCATCAAATACAAACAAACAGTCATTTACAAATTGTCAAATAAGTATAATAACTATTTTCTTCACAGTAATTTGTTCATCTTCAAACATATCTGTAAAGACCTGCAGACCCTTGGTGAACTGACCTTGTAGTGTTTATGCTTCCTGCACTGCACACGTAACTAGCCCCTCATCTCCCTACACTTTATAACATTCTTTTCTCTGTCATACACCAGCAGTAGAGATGTCTCAGTTGTCAGCTGAAGATGAGGTAGAGTTACAGTCTCTGCTCAAGCAGCTTCTGAAAAGCATCAACGACAAGATCTGTGGAGCTCCATCAAGTGAATGTGCTGAGGAAATCCTCCTCCACCTGGAGGAGACTGACAAGAACTTCCACAAGTAAGACCATCCTTAAATTGTTAAGGTTAAAGGTTTGAAGACAGGTTTTAAAGAAACATAGGACAAGTGACTTGATAAGACTTTGGGTGTGATCTGGTCATTGCTATCCTTTCAGTTATGAGTTTGTCAAGTACCTTCGTCAGTATGTGGAGAGCTCTCTGGGGACTGTGGTGGAGGATGAGACCAAGTTATTAACCAGAGGAGATGGACAACATGCAATTGGCTCAGGACACGACACCCTTATCCACGCTGTGACCAGACAGACCAGAGACTCAGCTGAGTGAGTGCAGCTCATTACTGTCCCTGAGCTTTATTCATTGTTCTCCACAAATGTATGTCACCTTTTCTGTGTTTTAAATTCACAGATAGCTGTGAGCCATTTTCAAATTTCTGTTTTCGGTTTTTCTTATATTTTAGTCTTTTAATTTTTTTATTATATTGATCACATTCCAAACCTTTTTTGCTGTAACCTATGTGCTGATGTGTGAAGATGTTGGAAAAATTGAGAACTCTACATTCTTAATAGAAAAATGCTATTGAATCCAAATTCTAACCACTTTTTTAAAATAGTTTCATATTCAGCTGTGAAATAAGAAACTAGCTATTGTCATCCATTGTCATTGACTTAGCTTTGATGCTTGAAAAACCACAGTGCCACACGTTTAAAATTACAAAGCCTCAGGCTGGGTTGTCACATTTCATATCTACATGGATTGCAGATATTAAACAAACCAATACTATAGAATGGATTTAGCTGGTTTGACTAATCCACTAATCTGCTGGTACTGTCACAGGTACCAGCAGATGATGCAGACCTTGAAAAACAGCATGATTATGGTTGTGGAGTCTTTGATCAACAAATTTGAGGAGGACCAGCTGAGGAAGGAGGAGCTGCACCGAGAGAAGCAGCACAGTCAGTCCAACAGCCAGTACACTGACAACTGCTCCGACAGCGATTCCTCCTTCAACCAGGTCGGAGATACAGCTGATGCAATCTGATCACAATAAACTGTCTCATTTTATTCATTTATTGCCTCTTTAAAAATTGTTGATGACTCGTATAAAGCTTCAAGATTGTATCTTAGCGCCAGTCTCCAAAATAAAGGTTTGTTCCTTTCCATGGTTGATCACATGTAGGTCAAAGCCAGTGGATGATTCATCCATTAAACTCCTGGTGTTCAGTCATAAAGCAATAAGAGCTATATTGGAATTTAGCTTTAAGGCTGGATCATAGTTCTGTTTGGCTCATGTCTGTTTTTCTTTTTCCAGAGTTATGCATTCATCAGACAGGAGCAGCTGCAAGTTTTGGCTGAAAAACTTGACTCCAGCAAACCCAAAGAGGTAGAAAGAACAACTTAAACACAGACACTTCATTGCTCATTTATAGTTTTTATCAGTGCAGTGGAGAACCACTGTGCCATGGATCAGCAGTTCCTAACCATCCAATTAAGTTCTGTACAAGGGATTGCGAGATAAATCTGAGGGGTCGTGAGATGCTTAACAAGATAGGAGCTAAAAAAATCCCACTTTATCTTTTCTCTTGCATCTCTTCTTAGCCTTATAATCAGAGATAATTGCTGTTTTATTTGACTCATTTATTTAGAACAGAAGTTAAGTTGAGAACAGGGGCGGTAATTTTGTTTTGAGTGACACATTGATCCCATAATCAGTGATATAAATACTGTATTTTATTAGAGCACCTAATATTTTTCATTAAGATCAACTAAAACTGTTTTTCAGTTTACAGATAATCAGATTACACTCTGATTATTTCCATGAGTAAACATGAAATTGTCATTTTTATCCACGATTGCCATTTTTCTGATGCTTGTTTTTATGAATGCAGTCAGTTGTTTTTTTAAACTTTATTTACAGAATTTAAATAACAGTAAGTTCACAATTTCAACAGGAACAATGTATGTTTGTGGTAGGACAAGGACATGAATAGAGAAAGAGGTTATAGGACCATATTTATTATATAAGGCTCTAGATTTTATAAAATTTTTTAATACTACATAGTGCCTGTATTTAGTAGTGCCCAGGTAGGACATGAGGTATGGTATGAAGACAGCTAGTAGCAAGCTAGCTATGAAGCTGTCATCATTTTGAACCTCACTTTCTGCTTCAGTTCGCTGTTAATGGGCACAACTTATATGTAAACAAATTTCAGAGAGCTAACACCAGGCTCAATAGATAAACAGATGGGATGTTTTAAAAGTGACCATGAGCTGCAACGGTTAAATTCACTTAAATTCAGTTTTATTTGTATAGCACCAAATCATAATCAAATCATATCAAGGTATTTTACATCGTTTGGTCGAAGCCTTACAATGTTATCAGTATTCAGAGAGGAGAACCTGCCCCCACGATGAGCAAGCACTTAGCAAACTGTGGGAAGGAAAAACTCCTTTTTAACAGGAGGAAACCTTTGGCAGACCCGAGGTTGAGAACAGCTGCGTTCAGTATCAGTGTGATTACCAGTGTAGTTCAGGTGAATGAAGAGAGTGTGTGTGTGCAGGTGCGCTGGGAGGCTCTGCAGGCGCTCTGCTGTGCTCCTCCATCCGACGTGCTGAGCTGTGAGAGCTGGAGCAGCCTCCGCCGGAGCCTCTGTGCAGCTCTGACCGAGCCCGACCCCGACCTCAGCGTGAGTCCAGAGCAGCTTCATCGACTCAGCGCAGTAGCAACTGGTGTTCTACAAATTCACACATTAATCTTTGCTGTCGAATCAATAATAATCACATCATTTATATCAACAATTTCAGCCTCTGAAATGAAAGATACTTTATTAGTTACTATAATTGCTTAATCTTTTTTGATTTCCTCTGATTCTATTTTCTTGTCAATAAAAATATGAATCATTGATTGATTATAAGGCTGTGTGTACTCTCACCTCTGCAGGATAACGTTCTGCAGTTCTTTGCTAAAAGCTTCTCCTCATCTCCGCTTAATGTGACACGAGAGATCTACACCAGCCTGGGTAAGAAAATCAGAATTTATCATTCAGGTGCTTGATGTGCAATATCTTCATGTTTATACTGAACCAAGAAAAACTCATTTAAAAATACAAAGAAAGCAGCTTCAAGTATCATTTCTTATCTTTCTTACTGTCTCAGATAAAAAAGCCTTGTTTCCGCTCACTTATATTGTTTTATATTGTTATTACACACTTTTATATTTCATTTAAAGTCTAGACTTGTATTATCTCCCCATGAAGATGCAGGTGTTCAGAGTTATCTCAGATACAGTGGAGGTGAATCCACAGACCTACACAGTCTGAATCATTGAAATACTCTTAACTGATGTTAAATAGTAAATATATTGTGTGTGTGTGTGTGTGTGTGTGTGTGTGTGTGTGTACAGTATATCTGTCATTGTGTACTTCAACCCTACCTTTCTCTTGTCTACACTTCTTGGTTTGTAATATTTTACCTTTCGTTTCGCAGCTAAAACCGTGGAGTCGAGTTTTCTTTCTCACAGGCTGAACTTCCCGAGCGGCTCGGCTGTTATCGACATCAACACACCTGAGATCAGTCGTCTTCTCAAACAGGTGCACGTCCTTTATCTCTTACAGCACCTTTAAGTGTATCATCATACAAAAAAAAACTTCACAGTATCTTTGTCTCTTCAGATTCGACTGATGAATGACTTTCAGAAGGAGGTGACTACCTTTTGGATCCGTCACCCGGAGAAGTGAGACGTTGTTCAGTGGAAGCTCTTTATCTGTCTCTACAGTTATCACTCTCTTTATCTTGGATGCTGCTGATGCATATTTGACTCAAATTTGATGTAAAATAAGAAGCAGTATAAAATTTGGTGGAACCATGATGTTTTTGAATTTACTATAACAGTTCACATCTTCTTTCTACCTTTCTGTAGATACATGGAGGAGGTCATCGAGAGCACGTTGTCCCTGTTGTCCTTCCATCATGAACATGCCTCAACAGCAACAGAAAAATCTCTGGAACCAGTTCACTTACTGGCCTTACTGGATGTTAAAGCCACCTGGTTCAATAAGTGGATGGTGTGTGAATGAACTACAGTGTGGATGTTTGACTTATTAAAGGCCAATTCATACTTTCCGCGACCGCCTGGGCGCGTTGGTCCGCGTGATGTAAAACTCGTCATCGAACACGTCAAGCGCTCGAGCGGACAGGCGCGGAGCAGTGACTCAGCATTTTTTTCAGCTCAACGTAGAAATGATGGCTGCCAGCAGACTAACTCAGCATTAAGGATCCCAGGAGATAACTCTGTTCTCTGCAAAACAGAGATCCACAAACATTAAGATGCATCTGTCCAGTATGTATT
>OOFC01021759.1:67898-90788 GCA_900323345.1 Pseudochromis fuscus
TACCTTAGTGTTGCACTGGATATAAAAGAAAACACTTAAAATAATCAGATACATTTCAAAATAAAAGCAGAGGTAAAATAGTAAAAGCATCTTTCATAAAAATCTGTCAAAATAAATCAATGCCAAGAATAAAACTAATTCACACAGATTTTTTTGCTCTTTAAATTTAGTTTTATTCTCGGCATTCATTTATTTTGTCAGATTTTTATGAAAGATGCTTTTACTATTTTACCTCTGCTTTTATTTTGAAATGTATCTGATTATTTTAAGTGTTTTCTTTTATATCCAGTGCAACACTAAGGTAGGGGGTTCACATATTTCTTCAGATCATTCAGACTGCAGTGTACCAGTCAAAATACATGCTAGCCAGAAGTGTCTTTAATGCTGATGGTGCAGAAAAAAAAAATAAGGCAAATAACACATTAGGTTTATTGGCAGATGATACAATGCACTAGAAAGTTGAAAAAATTCACAGCTTCAACTGGAGATAAATTAGTGTAATACCAAATGGCACTATTAAGTATTTTTCTGGTATTTTATTTTTTTCATGCACAAGAATACAAAACAAAATGTGAGGATGTGGTAGAAACCTGGACTCACTGAACAGCTTACTCTCCAGTTCATCATTGTTCTCCTCCACTGATCTTTACCCTCTCTACACTTCACCTGCTCCTCTTGTTGGCAAAATGAACATAAGGAAAACACTTGAGCTGTTTGACACAGACACCTCGGTTTATTTTCAGTAATGTAGCCATAACATGAGTTACTCTGACCAACCAGACCTGCACCTCTTCCTTTCCTCTGAGAAGGATACACAGATATTACAAATGGATTTGTTATTACCAACCACTCAGATCACATCACAACAAACGAACCGTTACTCTCATTATTGATCAGTTTGTTCTTATTTGTTAATTGTTGATTTGCTTGTTTAGTCAGACCAAATCTGAAATATTTCAACTGATAATGATACAAAACTTTAGAAAAGTGTCACTTCTTCCACTTTGAGACCTGGAAATGTTTTTACATTTTTCCTTGCAGCAGAAGTGCATATTGGGGCATTTATGCAAATCTCTGTCAACTTTGAAATACAGCAGATAACAGACTTGGTCCTGGAGAAACCTGTGCACCGAGATGATATTTGTCTCTAAAAATTCAGACGGTTTAATTCTCTCGTCTCTGTCTAGACTCTGACTGATTCACTCATTCATTACGTCTGTGTTTCAGATCCAGTCACCCTGACGGACCTGGTCGTCATCCTGATTAACATCATGTATCAGCACCCCAAACCTCTGCACGGTGACACCTCACACACAGGTGGGGCCCACACACACACTCACACACAGATTAAAAACCACGTCACTGAGTTATAGCTTCCTCCTCGGATTGTGTTCAGACCCACAGTCTGGGAGCAGGAACACAGTGGCCCTCCCTGTGAGGCACAGCAACACTCCTCAGACCATATCTTTTATCTCTTCACCTTGTACCGAGTCATGTAGTACTATAGTTGTCTCCTGTTAGACTTTATTGCCCCATTCATTCTCATGAATTACGCTGCGGGAAGTTGGCTGCCAGTGATCGATAGTGTTCCCCACCTTGACTTTGTCACCATCTCCTGTGAATGCTGCTGAGGAGTCATGCTGGACCAGTCATAGATTAATATTAATACTTCACCTGCAGTCTGATGAAGACCACGTGTGTCATGCTTTATTTTGAGCAGCATCATGACTCTGCAGAATTTAATCAGTGCGTGAGAGTTGATATGATATTTAAATTTAAGCAGTGGTTCTGAGAAACAACAAAAAAAACCACATAAAAATCTGTACTTAAAATCCTCTCAGCTTGTAAAATATCTTAATGTTTTCCAGTGTTTTACTGCAGTGATGTGATGCCTGAAATAATTTTATAGTTTTGTCTGTTTAAAAGTTATTGCATCCTGTGTTTTATGATCCTCAAATCTGTGTCTGGGACATAGTCTGAATTTAGAATGAATGAAGCTAACATGACGTCACTCGTTTGGTTTTTTGGAGCCAGAAGTGACCATATTTGGATATGAAGGGAGGAGTCAGGAGGCGGGTCTGACTATTGAACCTGAGGACACTGTCCAATGTGTATGAGACTGGAGTTCACTGGTGAATGAGCCTCCAAACCACCTGTAAATCACTGGAGACCAGAGCTGTCAATCAAACTAACCCCGCCCCTAAATCTCTTAGTGTAATATCTCCTTAATGATGAGATGATTTCCAGATGCACCACCAGATCACTGAGAAGAAGAGTTGACTTTATTTAATGACATCAGAATGACTTGAGGAAAAATGTATTAACTGAGTCAGTATCACATGGTGTTCTGTGCAGCGGGTTGGTGGGAGGAGTCTGCCTCTTGTTGAGCTCCTGTTAGATGAGCAGGTCATGGTTTGTGTGGGAGGCATGGTCTCAGATCACAGCGACTTTAGTCAGAGTCCTCTATGTATTTGTAAATGTTACAAAAGTTTGAGTACATGTACATTTCCTCTCCAAATTAAACACTGGAAAATGGAAATAACTTTAAAATGCACGACTTCTACCAGGAAAACCCTCATGAATCCAGCAGCTCTGACAGAAGCAACTCAGATTCAACAACACTGACGTACTGTAAGTGTGTGATGTGTTTGTGTTCAGACTCCCTGTCTCCCAGTGGTCTGGTGATGGAGGTGCTGTGGATGCTGTGTGAACGGACCGAGTGCGCTGCTGAGTGTCTCTACCAGACTCCTGTCATAGAGACTCTACTGGCTCCTGTTATAGCTCTGCTAAGTGGACAGCAGGTCACATACACACACACACACACACACACACACACTGGACATAAACCACAAACATGACAGTAAATACAAACAGCTACAACTGAGAGTTTCTTATAAATAGCACATTAAACTTTTTCACTCAACACTTCCTTCTTTCCAATTCAACAATACTTTATTATAAACATTACAAATAACAATTAAAGAATAAAGAAAGATCTAATATATGTACCGTATTTTCCGGACTATAAGCTGCTACTTTTTTCCGACGCTTTGAACCCTGCAGCTTAAACACCGGTGTGGCTCATGTATCGGCGGCACAAAGCTCGTTAGCGTGTTACAAGCTAGCCGATACATTTAGCCTCGTCACATCAGACCCGGTCAGAGTGGAGTTAGACAGGTGCGCTCAATAGTGCGGGAAATACGGTAGTTATACAAATGCGGGCTCAGAAAAAGACGAGTTTATTGCAGTGAACCCTTTATATCACAAGTTAATCGCTGTCTAGTCGTTTAAATTCAACTGGAGGAGATTTTACAACCTGCTGGGATTAAAATTCTGAGGAAGAAGCTTTGTACTTTTTAAACTTTTTTTTTTAAGTTGAGCTCGTGGGTCTTTGTTGAAACGTCAAGGTCAGAGTATGGATGCTGCCAAGGATTATTAATTTACTTACTATACATTTACATAATAATCTGTTCTGTATGAGGTGAATGACTGAATTTATTCCCCAACCAGTAGCTTTCATTTCAACCCTCAGGGAAACACAGTAAAGACAAATGTTCTTCATTCAGTACTGATGCACATTGAATCTTACTGCAGACTCTGCTTTAACTTTTCTCACTGCTCCAAACAGCAAGTTTCTCACAGTGTTTGTCTCTTTACAAACTGTTTGTAATGGTGGAGATATTGCTTCTAAAATATAATAGGTTTCATTTCAAAGGTAATGGTGTTATTTCATTTTTCACTAAGTGTTGGTGCTCCTGGGAAACCTGTTGTTTTGTGTGTTTGTTTTCTCTGGTTTGCAGCTCAAATTAAAGTCTCCCTCGGCAACGCTGACTCTGATCGCTGATGTTCTGGCTCGCATCGCAAACACCGACAGAGGATTAGCGCTGTTCCTCTACGAGAAGAATCTGGTCGTGGCCCACAGTGAGAGGTGAGACGATGTGATTAAACACACACCGTCATTTTGTCTTTTTGATGGTAATGAATAAATTACATTTTCCTGACTTAGCTAGAAGACTTCAGTATAGAGGTGAATTTGCATAACAAATCCTCCTGGTTCTGCACAGGGAGCAGATTACAGGATGTTGCTGGTTTGTGAGTCTCTGGAATTACATCTTATCTGAAATGTCATCACAGCAAAAAGTTTTTAGAGGTGCTCAGTGGCCTCGAGTTAGTTTTATGTTTTTGTGGCTGTGGACTAGTTTATACTCTGGTCTCACTAATGATTGTTGTGTGAGTAGTTCATGAATGAAAAGTGTGAAATGACAAATTGAACATTTAGATAACAACGTGCACGAACCCTGAAGGTCACAGATAGAGATCAGGACTGGATTAAATTACCTACATGTCAGTTTTCTAAGCACACACATGAAAATCTCATATCATGGATCTTATATCTTTTGCCTCCTCTCTCTGCAGAACCTTTGCTGCTCATGTCATCGTGCAGTTCACCCTGAGGCTGCTGGATAACGGGCTGCCATCTCTGAGGGAATCAGACGCCTCTCCTACGCTGTGCGGCGCCTTCATCTTCGTCTGTCGGCAGATCTATAACACCTGCGAGGGCCTGCAGGTCCTCCGACCGTACGGCCTGCACAAAGCTGTCGCTGCTTCCTGGAAGAAGGTACCTGCAACACATTTGTGGTCATCACTTGGGTCTGTAGATTAAAAATGAATAACTTTTGCAGATGTTACAGTGGTTAAAGATCGTGGTTATAAGACCCCTTCCTGAAGAACAAGAACCCAGCCATAAATACATTATACGAGATGGTAGCCAAACTTTGTGTCTGACTCTTTTCCACAGTATCTAATTGACTGGTGCCTATGTCTAATGATCAGTTTCTCCGGCTTCAATACTCCTGCCATGTTTCATTTACTTGATGAATGCAATGTTCTCTCTTTATTCACTCACTGCAGCAAGACAGCCATTTATTTTTTATTTTACAAATGCAGGGAATTAACTAGCCATCATAATCTGCTCCATTTAGTTTTTGGAGTAAAGCTTCGGCCATGATGGAATAAAAAATATCAGATTATCTTGTAGTAATAGTGTGTACTGGGAAAATCACCTGAAAACAGAAACAGTCAAATATGCTGCAGCACAGTTACAGAGGAATCATGTAGTGGCACTGCTTTGATGTAGTAAGGATGTGATGACAGACTCAGGGGTACACCGAGCAAACAGTCCCGCCTCGCCACTTACCTCGTCGCTATCCAAAACATCCACGTCAAAAATTAACTCTGCATCATTTTTCCAGCTCACTTCCTCATGACTTTACTCAATCTGTGTTAAATATTAATAATCTGCCTGCACTGTCACACACACGGGACACGGTGTGGCGTGTGATGTCACCAATCAGCATCTGAATTCTGTGGAAGGCCTTATAAGGAAGTTTGTGATGATAGCTTGTTCTCAGGAAAACTAAATAACTAACATTTCCTTGGGTGGTTCAATAGTTTTGCCACTGATTGATAGTTTGATCAGATAACAGTGGACTAGATGTTTTGTTTGTCCGCCCTTGACCTTCAAAACTGTATCAACTCTTCAGAAACTCCTGATGGACTAAATCTCAGGTTACACTGAGTTTATTGTTCCACCTCTTGAATAATCAGTTTTCAAGTGCTGATCAGTGCTGATGTTGATGTACTGTCGGTAATACAGCTTGATGGTACGTTTTCATCACCTTTATGGAGATTGTGGAAGAATTATCTTTGGCAGGAGCTTGTTTTAATCTATTTTGATGGTATCAAGGTGCCAAAGTAATTTTATGCAGCTGGAGTGATTCTCTGCCACACTGACTTGACTTACAGTAATCCAATAACGTATGGATCGACCTGAGACATCAGGCTGTCTAATTTAAAGTATAATCACAAATGGCTGAGACCATTAGACCACATAAAAACATCTGAGTTTTAAATTGGTCTCACTAATTGTAAATGTCATTACCTCTGCCAAGGAGGTTACGTTTTCTCTGGCGTTTGTTTTTATTGTTACATTATGAAAAAACTACTCCGCAGATCTCAGGGTTTTTATTTGTAAGACAGATAAGGTATTACTTCAGGAATAAATGGTTAAATTTTGGAAACCAAATTTGAACAAAGTTCAACCACAAGGGGGCCACAGTGTTCAGTCCAGCAGCGTGGTTATGCCTTGTGCTTTCTAGTTTTATTATTATTACCTGTTTAAGAGAGTCCTGACCCAGAAAGAAACATTAAGACAGAAACAATATTTAAACTGTGTACAACTGAGCAACAATTTGCAGAAAATAAAAAGACAAAATTTAAAAAAAACAAAACAAAAACAAATACAAATTAATTATTTGATCTCAAGAATGGCAAAAGATGCTTCTTTCAAGTCTGTCACTGTATCAGGATCACAGTATGAATAAATTTATAAATAATTCTGGTCTAAATGTTCACACTTGTACTTTTATGTGGAGCGATAAATAAAATATCTTGAAGAATAAAATTAATTTTTTTGTCTTGATTTCCAGATCAGTTCTTTGTCAGACCGGGTCCCGACCCCAGTGCCTGGAGCGGCGGCTGCAGCATCCACCCAGGAGCTGCAGAGCACGTGAGACCACACCGACATGCACCCATCTGAATACTTCATGTAAATGCCTGGAGTTAAAGCAGTGTACTTAGATACAATGCAGGTGTTACAGAGTCTCAATGAGGACATTTACATACATAGATCAGTGTTTGTCTTCACTCTCACTTGTTACAGTGGAGAATTCTGAAAAGTTTGGACTTGTTTGTGTGCAGCTTACAGCCTCCAACATCCTCACTCCCTCGTCAAATCTAAATGTACGCTTACAAACAAACTCCATGCATTTTCCGTATTTGCATGTGCACAAGGTGATACTGTAGCTGAATGCAAACTGTGCAATAATATGAATACTTGTGCCACAGAGAGCGCCCTGCAGCCACTGTGAACAACACAAAAATATTATCTGGCAATAACAGTCCTTTGTATCCATTACAACCACACTTACACTAGAGGAATGTGCAGCAGATTGTAGATGTTGACCTGAGTTTGGGTTCAGATGAAGTGCAGTAGATGATTGTCAGGAGATCATAAAGTCAGGTTTAACTTACATGACACTGCTTTTAATCTTCCTCTGATGGCAGCTGAACATTGGATGAATAACAAGAATAATTTGGAAAGCAAATTACTATCACTTCACTCTCTTATTGGTTTCTGGGGATCATTCCAGTGTAGTTTCATGCAAATCATGCAGTGCAATAAGACAAAGGTGTATTTGTTTTCATTGTAACAGTGACTGATGTGCTTCAGATTTACCTTATTTGTCCCCGTGAACCTGCGACGTCGAGCATTTTCACATCTCCGCTCACAGCAAATTACAAATGACAGTGAAGAGCAAAATAGCTCAATGTTACCTGTCTCTACCCCGACTAAACTGGTATAATTGGTAAACATCAAGCATCACAGTGTTTATTGGGAACAAAAGTTTAAATTATTCAGTTAACTTTCCCTGCCAGGAGAGGGACTGGTGTGTAAACCTGCCTCGTAATTCCTGTTTATCCACAAGCAGAGGACCTGACTGTTGCTAATGCTACAGATACGACTTAAATAGCAACTGACGAGATGACTTAATAATGTTTTCTCCTTAGTGTCATTTTTACATACAGCATTATTATATGTGTTGTGTCATTTGCTGTATGTTGTTTTGTTTTTTTAACCATAGACTGTTTATAGAAATAGACGAAGCAAATGGGTCTCAAAAGTGAAGCCAATGTAGAAGAGCAAACAGCTGTAATACCACCGACAGCCACTAGGTGCTGGCATCAAAAAACTCAGGTCATTGTATTTTACAGACTCGCTCCAGGGAGATATTGGTCGTGTAGCATCAGAGAAGTGCCACAAGGAGTTGAGTACCGTATTTTCAGGACTATTGAGCGCCTGTCTATAAGCTGCTATTGAATTTATTCAAACAGTTTCATGTGGTCCACTCTGACTGGGTCTGATGTGACGACGCTAAATGTAGCTTGCTAGCTTGTAAAAAGCCAACGAGCTTCGTGCCGCCGATACATGAGCCACACCGGTGTTTAAGTTCAAAGCGACGGAAAAAAGTAGCAGCTTATAGTCTGGAAAATACGGTAAATCAAAAAGCTAGGACAAGTTGAAAGCCTCACTCCTCTCTCACCTCTTCACAACTGACCAGTCACTGTTGGTCAGTTTGTCTTAGAAAGTTACAGATAATGACACACACACCTCCTGTTCAATACTTGAAAAGTTGCCTCATAAAAACACACTGGTGAAGAAGTACAGCAGTGGAGGAGTGTGACATCTAAGAAGTGTGTTTACCACATTTACATGATCCAGATTTTCCTGGTTGCTCACCAGTGTAAGTACTTGAGGACTGTGTTTGTTGCAGAGTGAATACAAATGACTGCAGCTGACTGTGTTGCTCTGTGTGGATGTGGGACAGGCTGGTCTGGGAGGAGACACTTCTGGACAGTCTGCTGAACTTTGCTGCAACTCCTAAAGGTCTGCTGCTGCTCCAGCAGACAGGAGCCATCACCGAGTGCATCTCCTACATGTTCTCCCGCTTCACCAAAAAACTGCAGGTAATGATATACACCAATACACCATACTCATGATGTATTATCCTTACTTTACCACTTATATCACCACTTTCCCAGGTGTGCTGCTCTCCATTACTCACATTTTGACCGTGTAAACATTTCTATCCAACCTTTATATATAGACTGTAGGTCTGCTGAGCCAAACGTCTTTATTAACCAGCAGTACAACACTCCACATTTACACAGCTATATGCAGTCACACCTGGAAGCTGCCAAATTCAAATGGAGCTCGTCACTGAAGCCCCAGCGGAGCAGTTAAGGGATCAAGTGACTCGCTCAGGGCCACATCAACTGTGGTACTGGAGGAGTGGCACTCTACAAACTCCCTCCTCCACCTAGATTTGAATCAAAGACTGTGCCAATGTTTTAACAGCTGATGTAAAACGGTATTTTTCAGAAACTCCAGATGTTGCCAAAGTCATTCAGCTGTAAAAGCAGTGATAGTAGAGTGCACGTTAAAATGTAAGCTGAGTGTATTGTAGCACTTCCTGAGTTTTCAAGTGCTGATGTGGATGTGCTGTAGTTAATATTGTTTGATGGTACGTTTTCATCACCTTTATGGAGATTGTGGAGGAATTATCTTTGGCAGGGGCTTGTTTTAATCTTTTTTGATGGTACCAAGGTGCCAAAGTAATTTTATGCAGCTGAAGTGATTCTCTGCCACAGTGACTTGACTTACAGTAATCCATTAACATATGGATCGACCTCAGATACAAAGCTGTGTGATTTTCTAAAGTATAATCACTAATGGTGAGACCATTAGACCACACACAAAAACACCTGAGTTTTAAAGTCGTCTCACTAATTGTAAAACTCATTACCTTCGAAAAGAAAGTCGTTTTCTTTTGCATTTATTTGTCAACAACATTATGGAAAACTACTGAACAGATGTTGATTTTTTATTTATTTTTTTTTTTAGAGTGATATGGTATCAATCGGTGGGTCGGTGGTTCGATTCCTGCTCCTCCCAGTTGCTGTTTGTGTGTCCTTGGGCAAGACACTTTACCCACCTTTGCTCCATATGAATGTTGAATTAATGGTTTGGTGGTGGTTGGAGGGGCTGTAGGCGCAGAATGGCAGCCACGCCTGCGTCAGTCTGCCCCAGGGCAGCTGTGGTTATCTTGGATTACCGCCACCGGTATGACTGGGTATGAATGAATAATGGTCTCTGTAAAGCGCTTTGAGTGTCTAGAAAAGCGCTGTATAAATCCAACCATCATTATTATTATTATTATTAATCCAAAATAGTCCTGATCTGTTATAATGGGCAAATATTTTACCCAGTGTTTCTATTTCACCACAAGAGGGCAACAGTGTTCAGTCTTTAGCATCAGTACAGTGGGATCATGTCAGATGTGTGCTCTCTGAGTGCTGCTGAACAGATGATATTTTGAAGACATAGGATCTCCAAGCAACAGGTGGCTGTGACTCAGCTGCTGAAGCAGGCTGCATGATGGTACTGGACAGCTGGCTGCCTTGTTACATTGTAACAAAAATAATTTCACTGCATGTTAGATTGTGTATGAGATGAAATAAAGAGATTTAGAATTTTAGAACAAATTGTTACATTTTGGGTGAGTTCACAGGATGAGATAATTATTATTATTACTTATTATAACGGGAGAATGTTTTACCAACGGCAGTGGCTACAGAGAACCAGTAGGTGACAGTGTAACATCACTGCTACATCTTTGAGCCACAGAGGAAGAAAAATGAAGACACTGTTAGATTCAAACTTTGTACCTAGGCATATGGATTTTGCTGAAAATCTACACACACGGATGATAATGTCTACAATCCCAGATGGATTATACCTTGACGGAGGTTTGTGCTCTCTGAGTATTTCAAGGTTAATATTTGGTCTTTTCTGTCCAGTGCAGCAAAACAAGTTGTTTCTTAAAACCAGTTCTTCATTTTTTAAGCAGGTGTTGGTGGTGTTTGTGATTCATGCTGCAGAGTGTGGTAATCTGTTGATCCTGCTCCTCCTCAAGGCCACACTCATATTTCCTGAACACTGGAGTTTTAGTATTCACCAGCAGCCTTGACACTGAAACATGCTGTATAAGATTCATACTGTAGACTCACACACACTCACTGCGAACCTTAGCTAATCCCCCGTGGGCTTAATTTACTGCCATTGTTTACGCACTCTTGTAATTGCTTCTCTCGTTTGGCATTTCGCTTTAATTATGGAATGTAATTATATTTTGTCTATTTTTAGTTGTGACATTGTTTTGTAATTAATGAAGGGCTGGCACACTCCAAAATCAATTTGCAATTCGATTTCTCTGCAGCGCACCAAACTACATTATGCAGGACCTTTTTCAGGAGGCCCAATTTACAATTGTCCTTTTTCCTTAAATTACAGCTCTGTTGGTTGAATCTGCATTTGTTTTTTGACCTTGCCTCAACCTATTATTCATTTTTGTCTCAAAATATCACAACCTAGAAAAATGAAATACTGAAATGTTTGGAGGGATTTTGGGATTTCTGTGTGTTTGTTGTTGTAGGTGAGCCGCTGTGAGAAGTTTGGATACGGCGTGATGGTGACACAGGTGGCGGCAACAGCTCCGGGGGTCGTGGCTTTGCACAGTTCAGGTACTAAATGCACTTAGCTGCACAAACAAACACTTGCCAGCTGTGACGCTTTAGGCGTGCATTCTGAGTTGTTGTTGTGCAGTCGGTACAAAGCAGGCGTCAGGCGGCCCAGGGACAAAACATCTTCGTCAAATTGTTTCTGTCAGGATAAGTGGATGAAGAACAGAGCAAGATGAGGCGTTCACCGTCACAGTTTTGACAGGAGAATATCAGGCTTTGTATCAGAAACACATTTACAAATGGGAAAATCACATCTGAATGCATTTCACAAATCAGAAGAAGAGGTTTACACATATTTAAAGGCACAGGCGGTGGAGCACAGTGGATTGTAGATTGGTGTTTGTGGTACTGTGATAATTACAGATTGCACACATTCAATCTGATGGACTGTTTATTCCCACCCACCTCCCCATGCTACCTGTCAGTTCTAATATTTAAATTATCTTAATTGTGCTTCTGTTTAAAATCCACCTGAAATAAATATGTTTTTAATCCTTTTAGGTCACATTGCTGGTCGTATTGTTCACTTATGTAACAATGTTAGCTGAATAAATTACAAACATTCAGTTTAGTTTATAGTTTTTGTGTCAAAGTTTAATCACATTTACTTCCTGGTGTTAAAAAATAATAAAAATGACATTTGTCCTCTTGCACTGAGAAAATTCAAGCAATAGTATCATTTCCCTGTCAGTCAGTCTGCTTTTAGATTACACTAGTAATCAGTAGTTTGTTTCAAATCAAAAAATCAAATCAAGACTTTAAAAAAATCAGTAAAAATTAATCAGTTTTGCATTTTTAAAATATCCTTTCTTTAATGATCCTCCATCCCTGACATGTGCAGTGTCAAATATCTCAGTCTCTCCACATGTATCCACAGTGAGACCACTGGCTTGATGCTGTGTTGCAGGTTTTGTGCGGGCGCTGGTCATAGAGCTGTGGTCCATTCTTGAATGCGGCAGTGATGATGTCAGAGTGGTCCGTCCCAAACCGACGCCCATGGACCCCATAGACAGGAGCTGCCTCAAGGTATCAACTGTGTGGGTCCCAAAAGTCTAAAGCAGGACTTTTTTTAAAATGGAAATTTGCTCCTCCACCTCATACTGTAGGCTCTAGGCTTTAATCATGGAGTTCAACCTGAATTAGTTTTGTGCTGATTGGTTTTATAAGGGCATTTTAGACATGGTCATATTACTCCAGTGTATGAAAACTGTACGGTCACAACCAAAAGTTGCTGTCACTGTCAATATAGCTGACAATTATTTCTTTAATAATTAATTTACTGATCATTGAATTTAATAATAGTCCCAGTTTAAAGCTTGAATTCACACCAAGTCCTGACCAAGCTGATCAACTCTCTGTAGTCCTCAGTGTACTGGAGTTTTAAATTACCGTATTTTCCGGACTATGAGCCGCTACTTTTTTCCGACGCTTTGAACTTAAACACCGGTGTGGCTCATGTATCGGCGGCACGAAGCTCGTTAGCTTTTTACAAGCTAGCAAGCTCCGTGCCGCTGATACATTTATCGTCGTCACATCAGACCCGGTCAGAGTGGACCACATGAAACTGTTGGAATAAATTCAATAGCGGCTTATAGACAGGTGTGCTCAATAGTCTGGAAAATACAATACTCAAATGTCACAAATAATTAGAATTTTTTTTTTACCAAGAAGTCTGGAAATTAGGGTCTGGAAAAAGTTTGAAATTTTACAATTTCAAATGTGGAGGAACCCTAAATGGATCATCAAGTGTTTTGTTTACCCTCACCAAGGAGGTTAAGTTCCAGTTGTGTTGGTTTGTTTGTCAGAATCATTACACAAAATCCCAGATGATTTTTTTTTTCTGAGAGAAAATGTATCACCCAATGAACAAATGATTAGATTTTACTCTTGATTGGAATATGAGATCCTGCCCCCCCAGAAAATCTATTTTAACAGGTGAGTGTTTTAACATGGTAGTGTTGCTATTTCACCACAGGAAGCAGTGTTCAGTCTATAGCTGGATTGTCTTGGCAGAGGTTTGTGCTCTCTGGGTGCTTTCTAATTTCAGTGTTTAACACACACATGCCAAGTGTAAAATGCGGTGATTAAAAAATGTGGTGTATTGATAACTTGTTGATTTTTGAGGCTGTAGAAACTGAAAGATTCAGCTCATGTCAATAAACTGATGCTCTTGTAATTTCACTTCAAGGCTCCTGACTGTGTTGCATCACCCGCTCTTGTGTTAGGCTTCAGATCAAGCTCTCTCTACTATGAGGAATTCCTGACAATTTTATTGTACAACTTTTATCCACAGCCAGAGGAAAGCAGTGAAATGGCTTCATGCAGAGTGCACACAGCTGTCCCAGTCTATATACAGACTGTACATTTGGGTCTGGCAGGGAATTCAGAGGCCTGGTTTCAGTGCCAGACTCCTGCAGGAAAAAAAGAAAAAAGTCTGTAATTACTGACAGACAACCTGCTGTAATGTCAGAGTCAATCCAGAGGGGAGGGGGGAGCCGACACAGAGAAACAGCAAAGATTGAAGTGATTATACAGTAGTTACAGTAGCTGAAAATGAAACCGAGGCCAAAACTACATGTGGTTCTGAAAACACCACAGAAGCACAAACAAAAACCTGAAAATAAACGTCACATCTTTCTCTCAAAAGTCAAGAAAACCAAACGTTATGTTTTCGAGGAGAATTGTGGAGTAATGCCTCGAATCCAGAGTCAAAAATGTAATAACATCGAAATCAGCAGAGTGAAGAGGCCACATCAAAACAAGTTTGTGGGAATCAGCTAGCTAGCTAGCAGCTATAGCCTCCAATAAGTCAGATTTTAAAATAAAATAAACAAAATAAAAATCTCTTGACTGTTTTTTTTTAGCTAGCTTGTTGCTACGTCTTCTTCCATATCATCTTTGAAAGGAAACAAACACGTCATCTACATATCAGAGACACTCAGACTATCATCTGTTTGAAGAAGAAGATAAAAGGACACAGAATACTTCAATATATTCTTCCATAGTATTTGGGTTGTTTTAACAGTGGTGAGTCGTTTTTATTGTAACCTGTGTACTGTTTTGTACCAGGTTGCATTATAAAAGAAATGTTTATTTTTTTATATATATTTTAATGTTTTGTAAATTGTAACTTTGTTTTTATCCTTTTATCCCAGGAAGACTATCAACCACTTTGTTGGAGCTAATGTGGCTCTGATTAATGAATAAAGCAAGAAGCAGAAGTGGAAACTGCTTTGCATCCATCTCCTGCATCACTGACCCAGTCCAGGATCACGGGGGGGCTGTGGTGAGCAGCAGTTTATCTCAGGACCAGTGGTGTAAATATGAACCGGTGCAGCTACACTGGGGCTGGTATGGGAGGAGGAAAAGATTTGTCCAATCACGTTGATACCTGTCAGTCATGATGGTGTGAGGGGAGTTGTTTTTTATTTCAGCAAGAAAAAAAAAGCAAGTGGATGAAAATTGACAAGAAAACGTAGCATCACATTTAGCATTAGCCTAGCCTCTCTTGAGTGGCTGTGCATGTGTGTCCATGTGTCCGTGTGTGTGTGTGTGTGTGTGCTTGCGTGTTGCGTGCACGAGGTGAGCTTGTGTTTTGGGCGGGGGTGGGGACACAAAAAAATATTTGCACTGGGGCCTATACCCATGATGTTATGCTAGCGCTCAGGGCTAACCACAGACTGTGCAGAGAAATGGACGAAGCTAGTCAGGCTCAAAAAACAACAGATTGTTAAGGGCTTTTTTGAGAGTTATTAATTGAAATAGTTTTTGTTTGTTTGTTTGTTTCCCCCCTTTTTTTCATATAATACCTTTTTCAGTCAAACATTGTTTTTTGTGTTGTATGAAATATGTGTAATTACTGTAATATTTATGTGTTTGTATTGTGATTGTTGTGGTGATGTGACTGAAATAAAACAATAAATTACAAAAAGAGGACAAAAAAAATGCAACACTCCTGATGGCCACTAATCAATATACATTATAGTGACAGTAGTATCTTCCTGACAAACTGAAATCATTCTCACAAGAGATACGAAATAATGTTTATAGTGGTAAATGACTGAGATTCACTATATAATAAGTGTATTGAAGATAGTTTCCATTTTACTTTATATTTCACTGTCAGATCATCACCATGTATTCAGGCTCAGATCCATCTATTCGAAGCAGCTTTGATCACAACCCGCAAATGTTTTTTTAAATTTTTTTTATGGAAACTCAGTGAAGAAACTAAACACTGGTTTACATCCTGTAATCCTCCTCTGATCAGAACCACAGCACGGTCACGTTTTCCCACATGACAATCACACAAACTGAAGGACAACACAGCACCCTCCACCAAACCAGCATCTCCACAAGCAAAGTTTGCTGACCAATAAAGTCTATTTTCTTTTGGTCTGAAATGAGCTGACTTTATTATTGTCGTCATGTTTAGTCTGTTTAGGTTTCTGGTGTCCATCAATAACCGAACCCGAGCTTGTAAACAGAAGTCACATGATCCATAAGTGGTAGGTTGCTATGTGTTCACAACATAGGCCACAGGTTTAGGATCAGATGAAACATAAACCTTCCAGTTTGAATTAAGTGCTGCCATAACATGAAACTCAGTAAAACTCAAGCTGAACTCCTCTGATATGTGAAATACACAATGCTTAAAGGTGACAAATAATATTAGTCAGAGTCATTATGTAACTCAGACACACAATGACCTCCACACACACATGCTGCTGTTTCCAGGAAGTGAGACGCTGCAGCCAAACCTGGACGTGAGCGGCCACCCAGTCACCGTGGAAACTGGGGGTGGGAGCTAAGAATACTGCAGACCTGTGTGTGTGTGTGTGTGTGTGTGTGTGTGTGTGGATCTGTGGTCTGCATGTAGAGCGTCACATCAGGAAGTGATAAAAACTCAGAAAGAACAATTTTATTTTTCTGCTTTTTTAAAACAACATGTTTTACTTCAAGCTGTTTGTTCCTCCGATGCTCGTATTGGTCTCACTGGTTATATTATATTTTCATTTGCGACGTGAAAACAACGTCTGCTTCAAAATCAACAACAGAGCCCCAGATGAACTGTTTCCTGGGTTTTGGCCTGGTCCCGCTCACAGAGGCGACTCTTTTAATTTAACAGCTTTCCACCAGATTAACTATATTATTCTTACTGAGCTTTGTGTTTACGCTGCAGAGATGCAACACTTTGTTGTTATACGAATCGGCAACCCCCGCCACATAAAGCCAGAGCGCAGTCTGTTTCGCAATATATTTATTTCCTGCCTCGACAACCGCGGCTCATCCAGGCTGTGTTTATGAAAGATGCAAAATTCGGGCAGAAAAGATCCAAACTGTGGCTGCTTTCACCATCGTCAGTTAAACACAAGTGAATTAGGTTTTGAAGTTGTTTGCCTGAAGTGTGTGGCTTAAAGATCTGGCTTGATTTTGAGTCCTGGAAAGTATCTTTTGCCAGAAATACTGTTTTGTTAACGCTAAAGTCGGGGTTGCCTCCTTGATTAAATTGCATTGCTGTCATTTGAAAGGGTTTTTCCACTGAATAGGTTCATGAGAGATGCTTTATTTTTAATCTTGAAACACTTGACACATGTAGTGAGATGTCATCTGCAGCAGAAGATCTCCAGTGACTCTACTGTCCTTACTCGCAGTACAGTTGTGTAGAGAGGAGCCATGACCGAGATGTGCAACCAGACTAAACATCCAGATGCAGGGGCGCTCAGTGGTTGGTCTGGGTGTCGAGTCAAGGCTTGGAAGTAGGAAGGAGCAGATCACTGCAGCATAGGCCAGAAAAAAGGTTTCAAACTGAATGCAACAGTTGTGGTGTTTTGGAGCAGTCTGATTTTCCCCGTGTTGCTGGGGAAAGGTGTCGGGCATCATGTTTCTGTTTTTGTTTCTGGGCGTGGATCTCCAGGAGCTGCTTCCTGCACTGCTGGACATCATCAGGACAGCTTACAGGCTGTGATCCTGTTGCCATATTGTCTCTGCTGTTCAGTGTTTTCCACAAATTGTGCTTCTGTGACTAAATACTCTCAAGACTTGCATCTGTTTGCTCCAAGGATTCACTCCCCTGCTCCTCAGCTCCTGCACATTAACCACCACCACGACGCCCAGCCTCGAGACTCCCACCTGCCTCCAGCCGCCAACCTTCGAGTCTCACTACCTCTCATCGTCAGTGCCTCCTCTGCTCCATTCACCATCTGAGCTTCAAGTGCTGCTTTACCAACTACTAGCATCCCTCCAGTTAGCCGGTACCTGCCTCCATCTCAACACTTCGCCACCTCCCATTCACCTTCAGCCTCTGTGTCTGCTGCTGGGTCCTTTACAACCAAAACATATCAACACTGAACCAATGCAGTGAGTTAAAGAGACAAATGATGTGTTTCAGATTAGTTCAGAGTCGTCCAGGACTGGGAGGATGACCACGTGTCATCACTTCCAGGTTTCACGGGGTCTGAAACTGGCACATTAACAGTGATGTCAGAGGTGATGTACAGGACCTGGGTGTTTTTCCCTGGAGGATGAGAAGCTCAGATGTCATTCAGCTACACAAATACACACCTGACCAAAGACTTTTATAAACAGTCTATGGGTGGCATAGACTGTATATAGAAGATAGACATGTGAAGCCAATGCAGACGTGCAACAAAGGGCAATACCAACAATGGCCACTAGATGCTGGCTCAAAAAAGCTCTGACTTCAGTTAACATCAATTAAAAAATTGTAAACTCTCAAGATTTACAGGTGGTTTGGAGACTCATTCACCTGTGAGCTGCAGTCTCATTGGACAATGTCCTCGGGTTCAAGAGTCAGACCCTGTTGAAGCCAATAACATAATAACAGCCGATAATGTAATAAATTTGCCCTTTTTGAAATGTAATAGGCCAATAATGTAATAAAAATCCTGAATTGATAACGTAATAACTGTTGGCCATGAACGTAATGATTTATTACGTTATTAGCCAAAAGTTATTACGTTATCGGTTCAATAATGTATTACTACATTATTGGCTTCAACAGACCCGCCTCCTCACTCCCCATCATTCATATCCGAATATGGTCACTTCTGGCTCCAAACAACCAACATGATGATGTTCAAATGTCAAACTCTTGGCTTCAAAATGAGAGAAACCAACAGGTGATGTCATGAGGATTACATCCACCTCTTGTATACAGTCGGTACCGCCAACAGGAAAAGCCAGATGATGTCATCATAGCAGTGGCAGGAGAAGCCATGTGAGGTAAATAATAAAATCAATAAGTAATAATTAGAGTTTCATTGATAGAAGTGAAAATTTTGAGACAACAACAGAAACATCCGATCAAAAACTTGAATTTCAGGACATGGAGGACACATTTGGACAGTACTGTGCAACTTTTTTGCTGATGATCTAAAACTCAACACTGTGGCTCTGAGGCTGTAGCTGCTGTTTTGCTATAAACTTGCAGAATTGTCAAGCTGCAGCAAAAAAAAAGTCAGTTTGATGGATTTTCCTCCTCCGTCTTCTTGCTCTTGTGAGGACATTTGGTACCTTGTGAAACTATAAAAATACACACATCTACACATGCACCACACTGAGAAACACAGGGTCTGGGAAAGTCCTTATGATAGCGGGTTTCACACTCTTCTCATTTATGTTTTGTTCCACTGTCTGCCAGCCAGTCTTCACACACATTTATAGCCTGTGTGTGTTTGCACGAGCTGCATGTGTATATGTTTTTGTGTGTGTGTGTGTGTGTGTGTGAAACTCCACAGCGACTTGCTGCGTCTCCGACAGCAGCCAGACCACATCAGATCTCTCCCAGCGTCCATTAACGCTCTCGTATATTTATTTTTTTAAGATAACAAAACCTGATGGATGCTGTTCTATTAAAGATTTAGCAGCAATTTGTATGAACACACAAATATCCTGAGGTTGCTATTAAAAGGAGTATTTCCACAGTGAGGCCTCTCGCATGGATTTTACAAGAAGCTACATGTAGAAAATGACCAATGACATCAGCTTTGCAATACGTGTGTGTGTTTGTGTGTGTGTGTTTAAACCCAGTTTACTTTGTCCAGATGATACTGGTTAAAGTCAAAAGTCAAATGGTTCTGAAAAGTCTGTAATAGTAACATTGTTTTCACGTTATTTGATACATTCTTTAACCCTTTAATTTAGAGCATGTCGTCGGTGACAGGTCAGCACATGCGTCTTTGGATTACCGTAATTATGTGACAGTTTGCGCAATCAGAAAAATTCTAATGGTTTCTGAGAGCTGAGATGTTGCACTTTAAAGTGAATATGGTGTCATTACGGTAATTTCACTAGCGCCTCTTCAAGAAGCTGGGAAAACTGCTGATTTACTATATACTGTGTTGGATACTTTACTATATATTTGTGTTGTAACAAGAATAGCAGAAAAACACAAAAATGCATTTTGATTTTACAGTTTTAGTGAACAAAAACACTGTAACTGCACATGAATGTTAGATTTTGTGTGTTCAATTTGAATTTGAAATCAAAATAAGCATAAAAAGTCCAAGTGGAAATTTGGAGGCTGAGGTGGTAAAGGGTTAAAATATTTAACTATCACTACCTTTGTGTTCTCACTCTAATTATAAGCTCCATGAAATTTATTTTGTCATTTTCTATGAGTTGCTCAGTACGGTGTAAATCAGTGGTGCTCAACCCTGATCCTATCCTTCAGGTTTTAGATCTGCAGAGTTTGATCATGAGCTGATCATTTGAAACAGGTGTGTTGGAAGAGGACACATCTAAAACCTGCAGGATAGGGGCCCTTGAGGACCAGGATTTGAGCACCCCTGGTGTAAATTGTCTACAAAGGACTGTTTTGGTTTCACATCCCAGTTCAACCAGCAGTAAAGAAACCAGTGGACAGACACACAAACGGGGAGTTTATGTCGTATCTTCACATAAATAACATCACTATTCAAATCGTCCCTCTGGTCATGTTTACTACTTGCTACTAACAGCTAACAGCTAGCTTATGTGATTATGCTGCAGATAGATATTGATGTAAGTAAGCTCAATGTCACCTTTTGGTTGTGGAGTTTGACTTTTTAGCCTCACCATGTTGAGGTCTGTTCTCATTGGAGACCAGAGCTGTCAATCAAATTAACCACGCCCCCAAAGCTTCCTCTTTCAGCCTAATATCTGCTTAATGATGAAATGATTTTCAAGATCAACAAGAAGAAGAATTGACTTTTTGCTACTGACATCAGAATGACTTATGGAAAAAAAGTATTAACCGAGTATTTCATTGAGAATTCAATTGTAACCAGAGTTTTTTGGAGCCAGCAGCTAGTGGCCACTGGGATTATTACACTTTTTTGCATTTCCATATTGGCCTCTTGCATTTCCATCTACAATCTATGATGATTAGCAACATTAAAAACAGGTTAACTGTGTCAGCGTGTTGAAAACAAACAGGATTTTCTGCTTCCCTTGAAAATTGAAAAAGTTAATATATCCACATTAAATATATATTTAAGTCATTTAACCTCAATCCAGTACCTTCCTGTACAGTGCAGGATATTAGCTACTGCAGTTGATGTCATGTGAGTGATTTACTGGAGTTTATTATATAATATTTAGGATTATGAGGTTGTATTGTTATTCCTGAGAAAACGAGACAATAAATGTAACAGTGGAGAGACTGAGGTTAGTGTATTATTTGTGGTTGTGTTGTGGGCTGGCAGTTGAATCAGCTCATATTGAGAATGCAGACTGTCAGTGTGTATCATTTACTACAGTTAGTACACATATACATCAGAGGAATGCAGTAATATGAGCTCCTACAGATACAAAGATGGATTCATGCAGATGGCACTGAACACATGCACATGAAAAAAAAAAGACTTTATTCTGGTTTCAGGACAGTTTTATTGAACTGCTTTTGTGTTTTTCCAAATAAATGTTTCACACCACGAGTTGACACCACCAAGATTTGTTTTTGTTCTCAGTGTTGGAAACTGTAGGAGGTCTCACAGGAGACACAGTGTCCCAGACCAGTCCATCCTCTGCTCATCACATGTCACACTTTTATACTTCACATGGTTTTTTTTATTATTATTATTGCAGTGGCAGTTCATCTTAGTCGTCAGTCTTTATTCTGTTTGTTACTTTTTGTTTCTGTAACTTTGTATTTTCTGATCAGACACTGGTCTTTGTTTAGTCCTCCATTTATTTGAGAGACACTTAAACAGTTTACTGCTGTTATCAAAGGACATTTTAGTGATGTTTTCATATTTCCTGGCCAAAACACATTTACACTTCATTTTTCATAATTGACTGTATTGAGGTATTTTGATCTTGTACCTCCAGAATACTTGACCACGCCTTAATTCTCTGTTCGGAGTACAGGCCAAAGTCTTTTACTGCAGGTACAAATTGCTGGTTGTACTTATATTTGAAGGAAGGAGTTTAATTCTGAAAAGTAAGATGTTTAGTGTGTTTGCCTGAAATGTATAATGTTGTTAGTCATCACTTATTTAGATTTTATGTTTTTACATTTAATCAGTTTCAGTCACAGTGTACTAAGATGTGCATGTGCCTGAATAAAAATATCAGTATGCAGTTATTTCATGTTAATAAATAAAAGGAGTAACACTGGTGTTATTCTTCCTGTGAAACATTACTGTGACACCACAGTGTACTGTCTGTACCCTGTCTGCTAAACTCACGTCTGTCGCTTATTTATAGTGATTACAACCATTTATCCATTTCTTTCAGCTGTAATATTGTCATTAACAAGCAATCTGTAATATTCTCTGATACTTAAATAACTATTTTTGTAATGAACATGTTTATTAGTTTTTTGTTTGTGACTTACAGCAAATCAAAACAGTAAAATATTGCTCGCAATGAAGTAAACTTTCCCACACTGTTCATCCCATTCCCATTTCCTTTCACCAAATAAGCATAAGAGCAATTAAGAAGTGGTACAACAGTAAAAAACAACACAAATTTTTTAAAAAAGAAAGAGAAAGAAACATATACATACACACATATATAAAACAATAACTAAATAAGTACACACATATATCTGCACTCGCTCATTTTAATTATATAAACGAATACTGAAAACAGTTATAATACTGATATTTAAATAACTATTTCAACTATTTCAACTATTTATCTGTTTTTGGCTATTAATTATTTGGTCCATGATTTAGGTAAAATATTACCTACCGAAGATTATTAATTTTAAAATGCATTTACTACATTGTTCTGGCTAACTGTTTAGCACTTTTAGCTAATCATGTGATCCATTATTTTATCCTATTAAGTTTATTATGATTTATTATTTCAAGCCGTCTTTTTCAGGTGTCTAGTTTTCATGTTTTCTCAAACATGACAGTCTCATAATAAAATTTTCTGAACTGGTTCATTAATATTTTAGTCACCAGAGCAGATCTGTGTGTGTGCACTTCTTTCTCTGTTGGTGTCACATCTGCATTAATGTATACATCCAAACATGGATTATAGATATCAAGCATTAAAAAACAAACTGTAACAGGTGCCAGTAAAACATAAGACAGAAACATAAACACAGGACATGAAATGATCTCAGACACATAAACATTTCTGTTACTGCGGCGGGAGAGACTTCACCCAGCGTGTCCTGACACATTACTCCCAGACATGTCTCATGCTGCTTTATTCCTCTTTTAATCCTTT
>OOFC01021763.1:6919-26959 GCA_900323345.1 Pseudochromis fuscus
CTACCCTATTTTTTTTTTTTTTTTTTTTTTTTTTAAACAAAGCTTCAGATAAGTGATCTACAAGCCACTGCACAGGCTCTGTAAAGTTTATATTGTTCAGCATTTTTTTTGAAGTTGTGCTCTGCGGCAAAGAACACCACTGCATCTGTTTCCGGCAATACAAAGCCTGTCTTACTTCAGTACATCACACTGTGATGCATTAGCTGCATAAACAAATGGACAGTGATGTTCTTTCAACACCTCCGAACCCTGTAACACAAACAGAAAGGAGGCATCCACAAAAGTTGCGGTGAAGGACACTGTTCAATTGAATTTAATCTTTTTGGGATTTGATGTTATTTTACCGGATGTCAGTTCTGAAATTCTCTTTTCCAGTTTTGCACTTACAACATTTCTTTAGATTGTAAGTTCTTTACTAGAGCCGATCCACTTATGTTTGCTGTCAACATAAAAACCAATGGCAATCCTCACCATCGCCCCTGGTCTATTGGCAAAAGGCTGCTGTCATCATGGCTTCCGGTTAGGTCAGCCAAGGATCAAGGGGGGCAAAGGTCACACACACATTGTAAGGTGAAAGCCAAGGCCAAACGGGACAGGCAGTCATCTTAGCCAGTCATCTTTAGCCTCAATGGACTCTCAGCCTCAGCCCGCAACTGGACTCTTTCAAATTGAAACATCAAGGACTTTTGTTAATGTTGAATATAAAAAAAAATATATGCCAGAGTTAAAAATACACATTTCACATGAAAATGTTAGTCTAGTCCTAATCATTCAGCTAAAACTACACCAGCTAGACTTGAAGTCAGTTTAGCTTTTATCCTGTGGTACAAACAACATATTTGGTCAAGTGAAACCTTTGTCACCAAAATAACAATCATCCAGGAGAACATTTCCATCCGTGATTACATATTATTCAATATAGTTTCTACAACCTAGACTACAGTGTATTATCTGCTGGCTCTGACTTGCAGATTGTAGCTCCTTGCCAACAATAAACCACAGACTAATCACATGTGGCCCATGCTCACAAAGATGGAGCGAAAATCTGCAGGTCATCAACCCTTGGTCAAAAAACTGAGAGCTACTGTTCAATGGGATGAGATCCAGCCCACACAGAGAGAGTTAAACTGGATTTCCTGAGTAATAAAGACACAGATGAGAACTGGTCACTGTAAATTATTCTTCATGTGGTCAAACTACTGCAGAATATAATGAACAAACTAAGAATACTGTAACAGTACATTGCATGCAAACAAGAGCCATAACAAAACGTCTGGCCAAATGACTAAATGTACACAGAGACCAGGAATTCTGGTTATAAACCTTGAGTGTGTCTGAAAATCAAGAACCAACTGAATACATGTAAACAGGATTGTATAATACTGTAAAGTTACTATGAAACAAAGAAATCAGCTCTCTGTGCAGTCCACATCGACACCTCACCCCAAGGGGAAGGGGAAGAGAGGGTATCTTGTAATAGACTGCACTTACTGCGCCCACCACCCCAGTAACCCCCACCGTAGCCATCTCGGTCTCGTCGCGGCCCCCGGGCATGTTCGACGATCACCCGCTCCCCGCACAGCTCCTTCCCGTTCAGCTCGTACACGGCGTCGTCGGCATCCCGGTTATCCTCGAACTCCACGAATCCATATCTGCACAAAGAAAGAAAGAAAAACAAGAGTTAAAGTAAAAATAAAAACTATGTCCCGAGTTCCAGACATGCGCGGCGTCCATTCACGCTGAACTAACTCGCTACTTTTGGCTAGCTTTGCCAGCGCTAGCTAACAGTAGCAAATATAAAGCCGCCATGTTGGCCATGCGACATCTGCCACACGGACGAGAACAAAGTTAAGGAAACATAAACTACAACGATTAATAATTTTAACCTTCTATCAAAAAGACATAGTATGCATGCTCTACACTCTGATCCGACGGCTGAGCTAAAATATATTTGCTTTAAAGCGTCAAATGTTTCTGCGCCTGTGGTGACGTCGTTCGTCAGCATGGTGAACGTTAGCTCGGCGATGTTGGCTAACATGCAACATACTAAACGTGCACTTAAAATAACTCACCCATTCTTTAAGTCAATTTCCATGAGTTTTCCATATCCACTGAAAAACCGTTGGATGTCTTTCTCGCGGACATGATAGCTCAGTCGACCGATGTAAACGCGAGGCATGTTTTTTTTCTTTCTTTCGTTTAACACTCTCAACGATCCCTTCCCAACAGCTCGGTACAGGCTAACTGCCGCTGCTGCTGTTAGCTTTGTGTGCTTCGCTTCTATTAAACGCCGCCGAATCAGCCAATCAGCGTCAAGCTAACGTTTGCGATGCCACCAAGTCAGCCAATCAGCGTCAAGCCTGCGTTGGGGAATTTCTGAACTTCAAATTAAAAGCTCAGTGAAAATGTGAACCCTGTAAAAAATCCGGTTATTTTTCATCATTGGGGGGATAGTTCTAATTTTAAATGTGAATTACAATAACTATTACTGTAGTAAATATTTATTTTACAATTTCCCTCTATTAGAAATAAGTTAGGTATTTAATATTAAGGTAAAACAATAAGGACCCTTATGTATACTTTTTTTTTTTTTTTTTAAGTTTTCTTAATTGTCAGTATTTGCACATTGGTTATTTGTTTTCTGTTGTTCTATACCTGCAAACATTTCATGTTTTCTACTGTACACATTTTATATCATATTTTTACTTGCAATACTAGTTGCTTCTGTGTCTTCAGTCTTAGTTATTTTGGCAAACAAAGTAATTTTCTGTAAAGCATGAATAAAGTAAATATTCTATTCTGAAACATTGATGAATGTTAACATGTTACAGCTGTAACCATATATGGGCTGAGTCAGGCAGTCGAAGTAAGAATGTGGTTTTAATCCCCATGTTGGAATGTCCTTGACCAAGACACTGAACCCTAAGTTGCTCTGTAGCTGTGTGTGAATGAGAGGCAAAACCTGGTAACGCACTATGGAGACTAAAGCAAACTGAATTTACCATTTCACCTTAAGGCATTTTTTGCAAGTAGGACCATATCACCCGAGTTAGATGTTGCCCATTTAGGTGTCAGGTAAGAAATTTCCCTGCCCCAGGCAATCTTATCACTGGTCTCAGAATTTAAATATCAAATCCCTAAATAATACACAAACATATTTGCCACATGAATGCAAGCAAAGAGAAAGTAGTGGAGAGAGAGAGAATATTTTATTTTTGTAAAAACCAGGTTTTAAAATTATTCCAGCCAGACCTTCGTATTCACATTCCTCTCAAACAAGAACAGAAGCAATACCATGTATCCAGTTGGACTTAAAACTTATATCCTAGAGAGAGACTGTTGTGTAAATTCTCTGGAAATAAATCACACTGGAAAATAACCATAATCTGTAGGAGGTCGATCAATCTGAGGTGCCTGCTCAGAGGTGGTTTTTTTCTTTTCTTTAGGGGAATGAAATTAGCATCAAATCATCTCCACTGTCTGATACAGTTTGTTGATCTAATGTTTTGAAGTCAGAGAAATTATAAAGTCAAGTGCTCATCAATGCCACAAAAGCACTCACAAACACGCTGCATCATTTCTGTTTCTGTCACACACACACACACACACAACCCCCCCTGAAGATTACCAACGTTCTCCCCTTTATCAGCTCCATGCAGACCGACCTCTGCTATTACTCAGTCAGGAGCTGCTCACAGACTAGTTTCAGGGAGACATCTACTTGCATGTCGATTGATCCAATGACTGATTTTTCTCAATGATAATCTTGGGCAGATAATTCTGTGACTTTGGGCCAGACCAGAAACAAGAACACAAACTTTTTAGTTGAAGCAACACTGAGCTCAAGAATAAAGAAGCAGCCGATGGCTACAATGACCAGAGCAGCTCCGCTCTGTTACTGTAGATCAGCTCAGCTTCAGTACAATTGGGCGGCTGCTGGAGAAATGTGTTCTTTATCTGAAGAGAGATTCATGTCTGGTGTGTGTAGAGTGGGAGAAGAACAAAAGAAGGATTCAAGCTGTGTTAAATCAGAGTTTTCTTGGATGAATCAAGAATCACAGCAAATGAAAAAAAATAAACAACCTAGTAGGAGGAGGGTTCATTCCCCAACCAACAAATCAAATGCATCCAACAGTGTATGTGGTGAACATCATCTGCTTAAGGCGCCTGAACCCCATCTGTCAGCTTTAGATACTCTCTCACTCCCTGCCCGGTCAGGCCATGACACAACTAAACGACAGCCAAACCCTCCCGCAGTTCGATTCAGAGAGTCCTTTTAGCAAATCAAGGGGGGGCATCCGACCCCAGCTTCGGCCCGTCTGAGGAGAAAAAGGAGGCCGAGGCGATGAGGGGGAGCCCCAGTTTTCATGGCCTTTAGTTGGCTTTGGCGCGGAGCTGCGCCCTCTTGCCCGTCACAGCCTGGAAACCGGTCTTGATGCTGGCGACGGAGCAGCGGGAGTGGCACGTCTCACACTGCAGGAAATAGAGACGAGTGTCCTTCTGCAGGATGGTCTCAGGGGAGCGGCAGGTGTGACACGTCACGTATTCCTCTGTGAGGGTGAGAAGAGCCTTATTAGCACAACAGCACACAGTACTCGATTTAAACAGAGGAACCAGAGGACCCGTTCACACCTGGTTTTTAAATGCGTTTTGGGTGATTATTAGATGACCAGTGGACAATCCTGGATACAAGAGTAAACGACCAACCACTGAGCTCACTGAAACCACGTGTAGGTGATCTGACCACACATCTGTTGTTGTGCTAATGCTAATGCTTCCTGATGTATCCCCAATAAGGATATGGCAGGAAACATGTCATCAATGCAGGACTGAAAGCCGCTGCGCTTGTGTTTAGTCTCCGTTGACGCTCATTTGCAAGTTGTCAACGACTCTGTCTCCACGCCTGAAACAGTCCGTATATGTAGCTAACTGTTTACAAAATCTGGTGCTCTTCTGGTGAAAACTGTACATTGCCATAGTGACATCTAATCACAAGTGGTCAGCAAAACGGTTTGGAGACATGTTAAATACGGATGTAAACAAAGATGCATCTCAGCTGTCCACTTGTGATGCGATTGCCTGAGTGTGAACTGACACAGAACTGATTGCATGTGTCCGTTAATTATTTTAAACTGGACTGTAAAATAAATAAATAAATCTGGAACCACAATTAAACTAAGTGTATTTGTATAATAACTTTTGCACACTGTAATTCAACCAGTTTCTGATGATACTACGCTAATGTCCTACGATCCATTTTAGCTCAGCTGTATACACACTGTTTAACACTGGTCACGCACAAATGCAAAGCAAGTTTAAAGAGAGTCAAATTAGACTGAAATAACAAGCTTAATTTCCACTTACTGATATATCTTCTCAACACATTTTCTATCTGTTTCTGTTGAAATCTGCCTTTGATCACAAGTTGGTTGTTTCCATCTATGGATCCACTGTTGACAGGAAAAAAAGCACAAGGCAAAAATACAAATGAAACTTTCATTAAGCGTGACTGTGGTAGTAATGTGTCCTTTCATTCCAACAACATTATGTAAATTTGAATTCACAGTATTACTAGAAACAAAAAGGAAAACACACCTCGTTCCCAGCTCAGCCAACAGAAACGCGAGGAGATGTTTGGGCTGACGATGCAACCTGTGACGAAGAGCAGAAAAAGTTAGTTCACCACCAATGTTTTCACAAACCATCACAGTGAACCTGGACTGGGTGTAACCGGTGTGCGAGGCTCACAGTTTGCAGATGTCTGTGAAGTTGACGAAGGAGGTTTTCTTGGTTCCCACTCGGACCACCTGAGGCGGCTTCATCACAAACTTCCTCTTCTCTCCGGCCACCATGTCCGGGTTCTTCTCCCTCATGATGTTGAAGACTCGGTTCAGGAGCTGAGACAGAGAGTCCGCCATGAGTTACACCAACATATTTTTAAACTGTTGATCCTTTTTGTTCACACATACACACATGATGTTGGCATCACATAGACATATGGTCATGTGACGTGAACAGGAAGTAGATGGTTGTTTTGAAGACTGTTCTGTTTGCTGTTAAATCAGTATTTCATCACTCTGAATCCAAGTGGCTGAATGTTATCGACAATGTCCACAGTGGACAGCTCTGACAACACCCTCCTCTCTGTGACTGCATGTGAAGCTCCAGCTACACCACCAGGACATATCTGACCTTCTAGAGAAGTTGTTATTGTCACTGCTGCTGGATCTATTATGTATACATGTTCATTTTTCATCTTTTCATTCTTCTAAGTTATTTCACTGTCCATCTTTGCACTTGTTGTCGCATTATAATAGTTTATATTAAATGTATTTTTACTTCTTGCTTCAGTGCCGGTTGTCTGTGTATTGTAGCTGCCCACAGAAAAAACAAATAAACAACTCCAGTAAAGTACATTCTACTATTGTGTTCGACTACAGTACGACAAAGGCACAAAATGGCCTCTACATGCTGAAAAAAACATCTGCAACACATACCACACATACTGAATGACTGTATTGTTTGTTTTCACAAACACTATTCGTGATGTGCTCATTTAACTATTAACAGTTCTCAACAATTCTCACTAAAACTGCACCATGAAGAAAACTTAAGTTCTGAAATGAAAAATCTGTTTAATCTTTTTTTACTGCAGCACAGTTCAGATTAGCACCAGAAAACTTTTACAGAGGAGTAGCAGCTGTAGTGGTTATCAGTAATTAGTTGGAATATTATCATTAGTTTGTAGTACTGACCTTATCTATGGGGGTTTATTGTGTTTCAATGGTCTAATTAAATTATTCCAAACATTTTGTGCTGTCTACATATCCTGTTTTTGTCAGAAATACTGGATGTTGAGGTGCACTTTTTCTGGTGTGGTGGACATTCATGTGTAAAGGTTGTTGGGTTCAATGATATCCTCTGATAGTCTAAGTAACATTAAAACCAACTGAGCTTTTCCACTACATGGTACCAGCTCGACTCGCCTCGCTAACGTTTCCATTACAGAGGATAGTCCCTCCTCTGTGTAGCTGGTCATCAGGTGAAGGAGGAGAAAGTTGAAATAATCTACAGAATAACTGTTGAAAGAAGTTTGAAGAAGTTTTCAGGAGAGAAATTAGTTGTTTTAACTTCAAATATGTTGTTGGTTCATCAAGTTAGAGAGATGTGAGGTCCTGCTACAACCGCCGACAGCTGTTCCACTGACCGCTCAGAGCTCAGGATCCTGCTGACGTTCTTTAAATATACTGGAATTTTAACATTGCATTAAAGCCTATTATTGTACTTTAAATATTTTTCCCACATTGCAGAAACTTGTTATTCTGACCATCACTGTGCAGGCTGTGTGAACTTGTGGGTACAAATATTTGTGTGTGGCGCAGTGACTTTTTTGGAACCCATGAGACCAGAACAGTGGTGACAGGGACCAGGATCCAGACAGAAAACCAAACCAAACTGAGTAGAGTCAACTCAAGTTGAGTAGATACCATGTAGTGGAAAAAAGTGCCATAAAAGTACACGTCTCATGTCTGTTGTCAGATTTAAAAAAGTCTGAGACAACATAACTCAGCAGGAAACATACACGTTTTGGTTTTCAGGAAATAAAAATGTAATAACACCTTCCTCTTTTTTTCCTTTCACTTAATGCACAATAAGGAAGTCGGATGTCTGAGTGGACGATCAGACTTTGTGTCAAGCATTTTTACATCTTCTAACCATCAGCCTGTCACATCCACTGTCGCCCTACCTCGTCATAAGTGTAGTCTCTTTCTGAGCCGGCCCAGGCTGGTCCTGTGGAGGAGCTGAACGAGATTCCATCGTTGTTCTTGCCCTCATCATCCTCCAGTGCTGGAAACACATCGCACAGACATTTTATTACACAGACGCACAATATTCTAGTTCTGAAATTGTACAATAAAATGATTTAATCCTACCGTCGTCTTTCTCCAGCAGCTCTCCTTCATCGAAGTCCACTTTCTTTGACTTCTTCTTTTTGGCAGGAAGCATCAGATCCAGGTTGTCCTCCTCCAGCGCCTCTGTCTGTTCTCCTTCAATTTTCAGTTCCTGGTTTGGATCAATGAAAAGTCAAATTTAACAAAGCAGATCAGGAAAACAACATGTGAATGCAGTCAAGACAACGAGAAGAAGAAGAACTTAATAAGCAGTGGAAGTGGGACAAAAACACTGGAGAGAGGAAAAGAAATGGATGTGAGTTTTCGGCACTGACCTTTAACCCTTCTTCAACATCATTATCAAATACTTTCTTCGGTTTCTTCTTCTTTTTCTTCTGGTTGAAGAAGTTTAGGTCGCTCAAATCGTCGGACGGCTCTAGAAAAGATATAAAAACTCACAATTATAACAGTTTATGAATGGTTAATGTCTCTAAAGGATGGTACGAACTAACAGAGTATAAAGCGTCTCGACACTAACCTTTCTTCCTGCCCTCATCTTCATCTAGATCCATGTCCTTGTCATCTCCGGCCTCTGGCTCTGCCTCCTTCGCTTCCACCTCTTTGGCCTCCTCTCCTCCCACCCCTTCTCCTCCATCTTCATCCAGCATGAAGGGCTTCTTCTTCTTCTTCTTCTTCTTGGTCATATTGGGATCGAAAATCATCTGAAGAAGAGATAAAGAAGTTTATCATCAGTTGATGGGCTTTAGGAATCCTGGCCAACATGGATAAAATTTTAGACTGATTTTCTTCCACTGGTTTAGATATTCATTTGGTTTATCTAGTAACACGCCTATTACAGTGTAAAAATTCATGTTACAGGACTGAACGCAGCAGGTCCTTACAGTATATATAGTATTAGTAGTTTATATATTTCTAGTCATTGTTTCTGTGTCTTATGGGCTTATCTGTGTTTTGTTGTTGCTGCCGTAACATAGTAATCTCCTGCAAAAGATCAATAAAGTATTTATCTGAAAGTGTTCTACTCATAGACAGTTTATAGAATACTGCACAAGAATTTCTATATACAGTCTATGGCTCTGCTACTCAAGATACCAGCTAGGCACATGCCCTCTGCTAATTTTAGTAATTTCATATATCAGATCACTGTTACAACATGCTCATCTGCCTTGTATTACAATTTTATAGTGAGTTTATCCATTTACACCCAGGTATAATAGACAAGATTAAAATGAAACAAAACTGCCACTGTGAAAATAAATCTGCAGCTACTTAAATTATATTTGGTCACGTTTAGCTGGAACATGCCAAGAAAAATCTTCTGGCTCCAAAGACTCAAACTAAGCTGTTTACTGTACTGGAAAATTGTGAGGAACACTTTCGCTTTATTTGACATGTAGAGTAAACCTCAGCTCAAGTAAATAACAATGTCTCTAATAATACAAATACACTGCGTTTCAGTCTCTTGTTATCCCAGTGAACTGATGCAATTCTCTGTAACACAGTCCATTTTATTCATCAAGTTTACAGTCCATTTTATTCATCAAGTGGCAACTCTTGATAAATAAAATGGACTGTAAATGGTCCTGTGTCGAGATATTTAAACATGGTTTTAAACAATAGGTTTTTTTTTTCAAACATAGACGGACATCACCAATCTGCACTCACTGATCTGACATATTTCGCAATATTTAACTTCTCTTACATTGATTAGCCGGGGAGGGTTAATATTCTGGCTTTATCTAAGTGTAAAACCAACTGTCTATGTGGAATAATCGAGGTGAAGGTGAACAGCATTTTGTTTTGTGGAAACTCTTAACGGTGAGCGCCGCAGCCTGGTTAACTGGGAGCTAATGCTAACTAGCTAGCTAGCTAGCTAACTCAGCCCCCACGGTTTGAATGATCCAGCAGCGGCGACAGACCGGATCGACGTGTTCTAGTGGTTATTAATTATCCCTGTAACGTGGTGGTTCGTGGTCCAGCAGCAGGCTGGATGTTTTCTTGTGATTCTTGGCCGATCGGGCCGCTGTTAGCCGGGCTGCAGCCATGTGAGCGCTGCCGCGGACAGGGAGGGGAGCAGCGGTGCGTGAGGCCCAAAGTCATCCTCGACACCGATGAACCCCGATAAATTAAGCAATTTTTTCCAACAAGTCTTCACGACAGCACGGGTTAAATAACAGATAAACCGGGATAACTCACCTCGTCTCCTGACATGGTTGCGGGCTGAGAAATCACAGAAATCCGACTACTTTTTTATCCCTCGCTCAGTCCCACACCGCTGCGCCGAAAATTTCTTGCATCAGCGTTGGACAGCAGTACGCATGCGTGGAGTCGCCAAATTCTGACGTACTTCCTTCGCGACGGCCGACGACAGCCAAGGAGCGTTCACGATTCTGAACGTGAGAAAGTGTTGCTAAATGTGTAGATTTGTGCTTTTGAGAGAGCTGATGCCCGAAACCCAAACAGAAAACCCACAATTTTTCATTTTTAAAAAATTTTAATATTCTTACATTTATAACCTTAGTGTATTTAGTGTGTTTTTACTCATTTTATTAGAGGTTTATTAGTAAAAACTGGTGTTCTTCGTGTGTATCTATGGACAATAATTCAGATCTTCGTTTGTTTCTTGATTTGAATAACAACTGGACAATTAATGCTGTAATAATTAGTAAGTCAATTAATTTTGATGAATCATTTAATATTAAAACAAAATTAATGGTTCCATCTTCTTTAACATTTGGATTAGCTTCTTTTTTTATTAAATGTCTTTGGGGCTGCTGGTTTAACAAAACATAGTATTTGAAACGGTAGACGTTTTATAAAGGCTAGATTGATTAATCAAAAATTAAGTGTGCAGCAGTTGTTTGGCAGTAGAACTCCTTATATCACAGACAGTTTTCCAGCATGGTTTAAAATGAAACCATGACACTGAATCAACAAACTTCCACTACAATAAAAGAATTGAAAACCTTTAATGATTTTGCAAATAATATTCTCATCTGGATAAATAAAACATAGAAATGCAAACATGCTTGTCCATCAGTCCTTTGTTGTGGTATGTTTTCTTTTATTCTATGTAAAAAATGTACATCATGACTTTGAAAAACTAAAGGAATTAACTCTTTAAACTCCAAAAATGCCGATGTTGTAGATTGACTATAATCTAATCTTTTAGAAACCATCATCTTCTTCTTCTTCTGGATGCAGTTAATAAGGTGTGACAATAGTTTATTATTATTAATTTTTTAAACATTATACAATTTGAAACAAAACTTTTATGAGAAGGACCAAGACAGACAGAGCAGGATGAAAGTGTTACGTTAAACATCTCTCGTTCTAGCCGTGCGGTGTGATCTGTATTGTGATTTTCCCATTGTTGCATGCTTCACACAACCTCAACTGAACCTCTCAGTGACGGCAGAAATACGGTATACAAAAAGAGACACATTTGGGATATTTACACCAAATAACAAGAACCACTGGTGAGAATGCCTCTGGAGGAGGGAGGAGGGAGGAGAAGTCGCTGAAATGGCGACAGTAAAGTGTGGGAATGGGGGGGGGGTTAAAGCACGCAGCCTGAAACAAGACAAAAGAGGTACGGACTCTGGCAAACACACAGCTTGTAGCTTCTTCACCCCAGGCATGCTTAGCTGTACTTCTATTCCCAGAGCAGTTAACAAAACAGAAGGAGCAAGAGGTTCTTATTTTTGTCAAAAAGGAAAAAATAAAATAAGATCCAGCGAGTTTAACGCCACAAACACTGGTAAATATGTGAAATAGATCGTTGAGGATTAAGCACCCACACAAATTTCTGCAGTGAAGTCAGGAACAACCTGGACGACAACCTCAACAATGCGCCACAGATCTCACACGTCACTGCTGTGTGAGCTCTGCGGCCACTGAAATAGTACATGGACGACCGAGTGCTAGTACAGTTTTGAAATTGAGGGTAAAAATATTGAATAATGTGGACTTTTCTGAGGTACGGTGACAGAGTTTCGTTATAAAAGACCCGACGGGCTCGTCTACACTGAGCATCCAAGGGCCTCCGAGATTTGTGAAGGGGGGACAGGAAAAGAAAAGACTACAGCATCGTTGCTTTTTTTTTTTGTAGTGTTACATAAAGTAGACAGTCGACTCTGCTCAGACACACAAAAAAACACTCATACACAACATCCTATCAGTCCATTCATTTCCCCATGTTCCTTCTTCTTGTTCCTCTTCCTCCGTCTCTGATGCAGGTATGATGAAGCAGATGCTGAGTTTACATGGCTTCCATCGCCCAGCGCTGCAGATCCTCCATGTCATCCTCGTCTTCCTCTTTCTTGGCTGTCGGAGGGTGAAAGGACAGAAATGAAAACAGTGAGACAGTAATTCCAGATGTTTGAGTGGAAGCTCTGAGGTTGTTCGACTGAGATGAGGGAAACTGAGTTTTCAGTTCCAGAAAAGGAATAAACTTCAGCTCTGAGTCAGTTACCATGGTAACAGACTCTGTGAACCTAACCTGCTCGCTGGCAGGTTTTCTTCAACAAACCCTGAGTGTTTTCACATTTGGTTTTACGATGCGTTCAGGTGATCGGATCACAAGTGGACAGCCGAGAAACATCTTTGTTCACACCTGTATTTAACATGCATCTCCAAACTGTCCTGAAGACCATTTGTGTTTGGATGTTACTACGGCAACGTCATGACCACAGTTATCACGCAACTCGCTGGAATGGTAGATTTTGTAAACAGCAAAAGAGAGGAGAAGACAAAATGATTCAAGCACTATTGTACCTGTACGGACTGTTCAGACGTGTGTGCTTCGTAAAGGTCGTAGGTCAGACCTGCGGATGCCGTATGCAACACTTGCATCCTTGTCAAAACGTGAAATTTCGTAGAGTTTGTTGATCCTACAGGTGGTCTATGGGCTCCAAATTTCGCAAGATGCACTTGCATGATCGGTGAGTGTGTTGGTTTTTTTTTTTGCATGTGCACAGCCCATAAAAAGGAGGACTGCTGGTTGTACTGAGGCTTTAATGAGCACAGGGCGAGATGAAGGACACTAAACACAAGAAAAGCAGTAGCTTTTTCCATTACACCCTAATCTGAGACGCATCAGTGTGGGTTCACACTACAAAGGATTTGTGGTCACATGCATCTCAGACCACCTCCACATATTGTTTGAGTGATCGGATCTCAGTGTCTTGGTGGTCATTCACACTTGTATTGGGCGCTGTCCACTTGTGATATGATCAAACGAGACGCATGAAACCAACCAACCGTCAACAGGACCTGAGTTTTTACATCGGGAGAAGATTTTAGGACCTGATTAGATGTGTTTTTCATCCTCTGATGACTGTGTTTTTGTTACGTACTTTTATTACAACTTTATTTGTATCACAAAAAATTACAAAAAAATCATATCATGGAATTTGACATATTCAGATCAAGGCTTTTACATAGTCAATATTTATCACTATTAAGGTTTATACTCCTTCCTACTCCTTTTCAACAATGTAAATTCAGACTTACTCATATCAAAGACTGAATCTGTTTTTTTTTATGTTTTCATTTGTTTTGTTTCTTTACAGGTTCAAAATAAAAATATCAATCATTGAAATATTCTAAGGAAGCATCACACCATCAATTAGCAGAACAACTTACTCTGACCTCTCACACCCAGGACATTCTTTTGAATCAGAGCAAATACTCTGCAGTGCTTTTTGTTTTTTTACCAGCAGGAGTTTTCCTTCTAACATTCGTAACACATTTCTTTTTAAATAAATAAGAATCAAATATTTGCCTCATCAACTTCTAGATTTAATTTCCAGCTGCTTGAAGTACAATTTGCTTCCATGTGGTTTCAAATAATTGTAAATAACATTTCTTTCTACAGCACTCCACCACTTCTTCACCTGTAATATTGAAAGAAAGTGAAGTTAAATGGTCAGAATTGCTTCAGTCAGACTGATGCATTGATACAGTCACTGGTTCTGTTTCTGTTGCTTCTGCTGTTTCTCTTGTTTCCTTAAAATCTCTCCTAAATGATCATAAAACAGCATTAACACCTCAAACTTTGTTTTTTGTTTTCAGTGGTTGCCATGGTGAATCATCATGTCAGAGATCCACTGATTATGGCTTTCATGTGCGCACTTAACTCAAGGTGAACACACTCAGAGCGAGTTGAACCAACTCAGAGAAAAGATTCAGGAACTGAAAACTCAGAGTTCGGGGTCAGACTGAGAGTTTGTTGAACCTCCTCCTGACCCTGCATCAAAAACACATGACAAACCTTGATTTCTAGCTCATGTACTGACCAGAGGAGAATCAGATGATGCAATCGATGCTGCTCTTATGTCTGTACAGTAAACATGATGCTAAAGCTAGCAGCTGCTTAGCTTAGCATACAGTTCTCCTGGCTCTGCCCAACAGTAATGACAACCTTGTAGCTGCTCCCCTAAAGCTCAGTAATAAAAACTTAGTATCAAATTTGTTTTACTGGGTGGTTGCCTAGAAACAGCCGAACTCCTCTAACGAATCAAGACATTTCCTTCAATGTTAAACTATGCCTTTGAGTAAAAACAGCTGTTGTAATTGTTTTTTCTCTCTCTTCAAACGGCTCGTACCAGGTCTGGAAGGTAATGAAGTAGAAGGCACGTTGGGAAGGGGGACGTTCTCCGGGCCCCCGATCTCCAGCAGGTTTTTGTCCAGCTCCTCCTGTTCCAGCTCATCCAGCTCCGCCAGCAACTCATCCTGGAAATGAGAGCGATTCAAACTGAAGATGGGGACCAACACTAAACTGATTCATTCAAAACTTAGAACAAAAGATATGGGCTAAAATAAAATATAAAGGTCATTTTTTTCTGATTTTAGTGAAATGAGTGTGTGGTTGACAAACTGGGGTCAAACAAGAATCTTCTCATTGGAAATTAAATCAAAACTTATTGTGTCAGCTGACTGTGAATTTAAGAAAGACAGTAATTATCTGTTGTATGATATCATCACAGAATGGCTGAAAACCACTGACAAAGAGGGAACAGGTCTCTGAATGAGACTGTTTGACTGATTCAACGGTTGTGATGCCTGAGTGATGACCGGAGGACACAACAATGTCCGAGGCCAAACTCCACAACACTGAGTTAACTATGTGTTGTTGTTGTTATCAGTGCACCTTTCATTTTCCCTGGCTGACGACCAACAATGTTTCTGGGTCAGGTGTGAAAAAAAATCAGCTGGAAGCAACCAGCACCAGCAGATATTCAGCTGTAACAAAAAGAAAACACCACAAACATAAAGATCAAATGTGTTCAAAGCTTCACTGACCTCATCAAACTCCTCTCCGAAGCCGACAGGTTTAGAGATGGCATCAGAGATTTCCTGGGCCAGCTCCTGCTGCTCTGTAATGTCCTGCATCAGGTCGTCCACTTTGTCTATGTCCCTGAAAATGATACGTGAGCACAGAGGGAATTTACTCCAACACCTTTCAAACATTTACCCAAACATAGTAAGAAAGTTAGAGAAGGAATAATTCACTTTAAGTTAAAGTACTGATGTTTGAGCTAGAAGCTGGAAGGATATTAACATTCTAACTGTAAAATGTGTTATTTATTCTAAATGTTATTTTATTTTAGGATTATTCTGTATCGGTCAAACATGAACCTCTTTACAAAGTCTTTACCTCAGTGTTTTTCTGACCAACCGTCTTCAAATTGGTTTATTTGTCCATAGCTCCTTAACCCTTTAACACCTGAGCCTGCAATTTTCCACCTGGACTTTTTATGTTTATTTTGATTTCAAATTCAACTTTAACATGTAAAATCTAACATTCATGTGCAGTCGCAGTGTTTTTGTTCAATAAAACTCTGAAATCAAAATCTGTTTTTGTGTTTTTCTGCTATTCTTTTTTCATCGTCACTGTTATTACACTCGAACAATATGTTATAGATAGTAAATCAGCTGATTTGCCGGCTTCAGAGAGAGGCGCTAGTGAAATTACTGTAATGACACCATATTCACTCTGAAGTGCAACATCTCAGCTCTCAGGAACCATTGGAATTTTTCTGGTTGCACAAACCGTGACATAATTACGGTAATCCAAAGACACGTGCAGACCTGTCGGCAACTACAGGCTCAGAATTAAAGGGTTAAAAAGAATCCTAGCCTCTTTCTTTCAGGATATTTTTGCATATAATTATCAAATTCCTATTTATACCGCTCGTAGCTCTAGTCTACTGAGAGCTCCCCGTTACTGAACTTCATAGTTGAAATGTAGCAAAATCTATCAAGGGTCTAAAACATGGAATTCACAGGAACAAAATATTTAGAGTTTATCTTCACAGGAGCTCAAAACAGCCCTGAAATCACTTGTCTTATCCAACAGTCTGGGTCCAACTCAGAATCTCCTCATCACTTAATTTCAAAGGCCTATGAAAATGACTTGTTATGTTGTTTTATGCTTATATCCTAATTGATTCTAACCATTATTATTATTATTTATTTCAAGGTAACCTACCACAAGTTCTCATATCATTACACCCTGTTTACACTTTTTTAACCATCCTCTTATAAAACAGTGCATTTGTAGAAGCTACTAGTATTCTGATCCAGTATTCTTAGTTACTGCATGTTGTGATATAAAAGCTGATGATTGTAGGATGTATTGCTGCTGAGTACACACATGTTTTAATGTCACTGGTGGATATCTGTATTGTCTATTTCAGTATTCTCTTGTAATATGTTGTTAGGAGAGCACCCCTTTTCATGTCCCTCTCCTTCACATGTGTTTATATGTGCAAATAAATAAACTAATTCTATATATTTTAAGATCAGTGTTTTCCATAAGTGTATTTCACATAATGTTTACAAGAGACTGAATCTTTTCTGTTCTCCCTGTGGTCCCATGAAGACAATTAGGAAGCAGGAGGCTACACATTCATTTCAGCCACAGTCTAATGCCTGTGTTACTCAAACTCCCGATCAACCGCTGGGTGTTCGCTCTTACATGTTTTCATGGGCAGACTTCATGGCCTTGGCAGCAAAGCCCATGTTCTTGAGCACTTCAGTGTTGGTGTTGGCGTTCTCCAGAGCCTCCCTCTGGAACTCGATGGTGGACAGCGTGCCATCGATCTGAGCGAGCTGCTTCTCGTACCGCTTCTTTCTTTTCAAAGCCTGCAGTGCCGCTGAGGAGACAGTCACAGAGTCATGAAGACAAAGTCGCAAAAAAGGAAGTGAAACATAATTCAGTGACGACGGAGACAAACAGTGGCGATGTTTTTAACAGGAGAGAGTGTTAGTCAGAGCCATGTCTCAAACCTCTGTGAACCACAGTCATCATTATCATGTTAGTGATGATTAAATAAACTCGGGAGGGGTGGAAAATAGAAAGCAATCAGCCGCAGCAGTCACATGACCACAGCCACTACCTCCTGACCACCTGATCGGGTGGAGTGAAACTGTCAGTGTCATGCAGGGTTGAGTCACTCTGACAACCTCTGTGGAGCAGGAGAGTAACATAATGAGAGGAAAGGCAACACACACACAGTGTTCAGGCCGAGTAATGACAAAGCTTTTCCATTTAACACAACATCTTTGAGCTATTTTTGGAAACCCACTGCTCCTCCTTTCACTGTTACCATCCAGTCAAAACGTCCATTTGCTCACAAGTAATAATAATTGTATGCCACATGTCCAACTGAAATTAATGTGCATACACAGACACAGACACACGAGAAATCAAAACCATCTTTGTCAGACTCCACGTGAGGGCGACAGGACTTCATGTCAGGTACAGACCAAAGAGCTGCTGGTCAACATTCACTGATTGACACTGAGACAACATCTTCTCTCCTGTCATCTGTTAGAGCTATTTGTTATTTTGTAGTATTTATTGAGTAAGCATTTCTTTTCTATTTTGTTGTTTCATATCGCAATAATTTCATTTAGTGTGATTTTTTTTGTTAATTTGATTGATGGCTAATGCTTTTGTGTGAATGTACAAGGCACCTGGGGATAAGACACATAGGCACTGGGAAGTTAATAGTTTTTTACCAGGGCAAGAGAGGCAGCAGATGCCGTGGGTTTTTTGTCTGTCTGTTTGTCTTTTAGTCAATAAACTGAGTTAAAGTGAATACACACAATGTGTCTTTACTTCAGTGTAAATTTCATCTATAAGTAATTTTTGAGTTGATTCTTTAGTTTATTGTAAAGTTGTGGACAAACAGTCACTATGCCGTGTTCACCTGAACAATACACTGGACAGTACACATAACACGACTGCTCAGGAGACTGGGGTGTCTCAGGGTGCAGGGGGCACTCCTGAAGACTTCTACGACTGTGGTGGCAGCAGCCACTGAAATGTGTGCCAAGCTCCATCCTAGCATGTCTCTTGATCTAGTGGAAGTAGTGGGAGAAAGTAGGATGATGGAGAACTCCCACCCCATGCAAGACACTTTAACAGCACCAGAGAGCTCCTTCAGCCACAGTGTGCGACCCCAGGGTCATCCTCCCTGCTGCAGACAGACTGTATGATCTGTCCTGCTCTCAGCAACCTATAGTCATATCCTCTGTGCATTATGTTCACTGGTATGTGCAATATCTGTAGTACAAGCTTGTAAATCTGTTTCTCTCTTTACCTTTTTAAACCTTTACACTGCATATAACATGCCCACTTGCTCATATTTTGTTTCTTATTCTATATATTATATAATTAACTTGTTTTCCCAACCTCTTTTTAAAAACATATGTAGATAATATATTTCAAATAACATGTCTGGCCACAACTAAATATTTATGATGCTTATTGTGTATACACAACATAATAAAAAAGGTCTGAGGGGTCCTGTAGTAATTTCAGTCCATACGTATCATCACTACCTGACAACCTCAACTTATATTTAGCTATATTCACAGAGTGAACTATTATCAGTTTATGTAATAACTTATGAGGCAGCTCTGGGACCTGCCTGTGCTCAAGGTGTGGAGTCTTGACAGTGATACTCAGTCCTTTACACAACACCAGGGCTCAACCCTTGTCCTACCACACAGTGTCCATATCTTTATAACCCGCCTGGGTGAAGTGGGACACCTCTCAGCAGCTGTAGGACACCTTTGAGCAGCTGCAGGACACCTCTCAGGTGTGTTAGGATACCTCTCAGTTGTGTTAGTACACCTCTGAGCAGCTGTAGGACACCTCTCAGCTGTGGTAGGACACCTCTGAGCAGCTGTAGGACACCTCTCAGCTGCGGTAGGACACCTCTCAGCTGCTGTGCCACACCTTTAATCAACTCCCCCAGTCTAAATTCCCACTGCTCAATCAGATGATTCAGAAATGGTTTATTTTGGTAAAACACAAACACCAGCGTGGCTAAGCTATAACTATAATCAGTATTTAGACGATCAGATGTGTCCCACACTGACCGGCACATCCCCCTCCCTCGGGTGGCTCGTGGCCGTGGTGAGCCGCTGTGTGACGGCTGCCAACAGTTACGACAGCTCGGGAAAGTTAGCCAACTCAGCTAACGACTAGCTAGCGGTTAGCTGTGCGTTGTTGACCGGGCGGTTGCTCAACAACAAGCGGAACTATGGAACTATGGCGAAAAAACGTGCTGGTGTTTTACCTCTTTTGTTTCTCGTGCCGTTTTTCTTGGCAATCTGCAGCTCCTGCTCGATCTTCTTCTCTAAAAATTCCTGTTTCTTCGTTAGCATCTCCTCCGTGTCCCGGAGTTTCTGGATCGCCTCCTGTGGACTCGGCCCCTTCGACCCTTTGCCTCCTCCACCGAATATCTTAGCGAACATCGCCATGTCTGCGCTACTACAAAACACTTATTATTAAAAAAAATAAACAAATACCAAATACCAGGGGGAGGGGGAACGATCTAGATCAGCCCACGGTACCTCACTGCTAGGCTACTCCGACACTTCGCCCTAGCCTGGTAGGATTGTTGATGTTTTTCTACTTCCTGGATAAGGCCCGATGACGTCGCGTTGGGTGGGCGTCACCTGGTCGTCTCACTGTCTCCCTCTGCTGGACAACGTTGGATATTTACACCGGACATTACTCCCCCAGTGCGTCTGAAGAGATTTATTTTAAAAATAAATGTTAAATCCTTATTTCTATAGTTCTTATTCTATATTTCTATATAGTATT